>PVKS010051957.1:0-10942 GCA_004027875.1 Aplodontia rufa
TCTCTTCTCTCTTCTCTCTCCCTACCCTTTCCCTCTCTTTCCTTCCTCTTGGGTCTTTATTCTACTTAGTCTCAATTAATGCTTGCTAGCTCTTGTTTATTGCCAGCCATTTTCAACCTGGGATTATCATTTCTGATGAAATAACCCTCTTTTTCTGGCTAAACCAAAGGCACAGATTTCTTCTTGGATTGGTTTGAGGATAGTGATTTTTTTCTTTTTCTTCTCATTTTTTTCTGATGTGGGTTGGCAGGAGAAAGCAAGGGTATTATTTTTGTCCCAAAACAGAGCTCAAGTTTTTCACACTATAAAGCTAACCAGCTTCATAAAACATCATGACAACATCCTTTCATGGAGAACCAATAAATAACAGAAGAGGCCACAGGAAGCCCATTTCTCCTCAAAGCATTGAAAGATCCTTCCAGAATACTGTTATCAGAGGTCAGGACCTATACCCAAGTATATCCTACTACTTAATGGTATAGTTAGCTCTGAGGAGACACAGTTAGGTAACTGACAATACAACATGTTGTGCTTTATTTGAAAAAGGTATTCTCTATGACCAAATAAGTCTACCTTTTCAGAAACTGTAAAATCTTTGACCATTTTCAATGTTGGCACAAATCTCCAGTCTTGTTGACCAAATGGATGAACTTTTTTTTCACTGCTTGGCTCACCATTGCCATGGTTATAACAATTAGCAAAACCTCCTGATATAAGGTTCTACTAATTACAATGTGCACCTAAAAGGCAGGTGGGCACTGAAGGAATGTGATAACCCTGAAAATAAAATTTTCTGAAGTTCATACCTTCCTATACTCTATATATTCTCTTTATTTCAATGACAGGGCACAATCTAAAATAGGGAAGGGTGTGGCAACAACTCTCAGGCTAATTGGGTAAGATTTGAATTAATCAACATAATTTATTCAACCCCTGGTCCACAGATTTCAATCCTCTCTGCTGGGATCATTTAGTCCCATGTTTTAATCTTAATGTAATACCAAACTCTCAAATTAATCAGAATCCAAGCCAAAAGGAAGTTAAGACACACATAACTACTATACCCACCTAGAGATCCTCCTATGCCATAATATTGAAGTTGTTTTTGGTTTGTTCCTAAGGCTCAAGTTTTATTGCACTTCCTTCTTTTAATATCTTCCAAAAGGAAGTTAAGAAATGCATAACTAGTACATCCTAATGCAGATCCTCTTCTGCTGTAATACTGAAGGAGTTTTGATTTGTTCCTTATGATCAAGGTCTGTCCCATTTCATTGTTTCAACATGTCTTTCTGTACTTGATACCTGAGATTCCCAGGAGCATCTGCCTAGTTCCTACAACTATGCTCTACCCAGGCATTGAATGTTCTGTAGCCTACACGAAAGAACCCTATCCCCCAAATTACATGCTGTTTCCCAGTAGGTATGTATGAATTCTAGGCTTCCACCCTCCTTGTTTTGGCTTATCAGTCATTACCCAATACTCAATTCTGAAGGTCCAGAAACGTTCAGTGTGACCCAGATCTCAACTGGGTTACCTATGATCCACAGCTAATTCTATTCACTATTAGAAGCTAATAAACTCAATTTTCCATCTGACTGTCTTCTAAGTGATGTGTGGAGTCAACTATGGAATTGGCAGGTGGCTAAAAGCCTTTCTTCTTATGGCAAGAAGACAACAATGTCTTGACATCCCCATCAGTAACCAAAGTGTTATTTTCATGAAACCTGGGTATGAACCTCAAAGCCATGCCCCACAGGTAACATGGCCTTGGTCTATTATACATGAATTTAACATATGCCCTTATCTCTAGTCACATACCTTGAGACAGTCATGATTTTCTGGTAGTACCTAAGCACCAAGGTAATCATACGTTCTCATTGTCTAAGTTCTACTTGGGTGTACTCAGTCTCCATCTACTGTCCTGCCATAGCCAGATCTTATCACCTCATCCCATCTTATTGGCACTCCTAGTCTGATGATCATTATAAACATTTACCCCACAGGATCATATTCCAGCATGTGAATGTTAAGAGAATTTGTCACAAATCTGATGGAAGGCCAGAATTACCAACAACTTCCTTCTCAGATCCTGAACACAGGACCAGAAAACTGCTTTACTTACAGACTCTTTTGCCTCTCACAGGCCTCGAATATTGTTATAAAGGCTCATGGCCCCTTAATTCAAGTGTGAAACACTGATATAAAAACTCATAGCCCCTTTATTCATTAATTCATTCACAACAACTATTCTTTAAATGCTTAATATATATCATTTACTGGGGATCCATCAGGAAATAAAATAGACAAGATCCATACTTTCATGAAGATCAGGATTTACCAGGGATAGACAGACATTTAAAAACAATGCCAACTAATTAATTAATACCACAGAGAAGAAATAAACCAGATCAGGGGAAAGGAAGGGAATGCTGCAGTAAGGGGGTACAATGTTAAATGGAATGATCATAGCAGGACTCATTCATGTGTGATATTTAAGCAAAGACATAAAACAAGTCAAAGAGTGAACCATGTAAACACCAGAGCGGAAGAACCTTTCAGGCAAAAGCCATAGCCGGGAAAAAACCTGAAACAAAAGTGTGCTTTGAGTGCTCAAGGAATAACAAGGAGGTCAGTTTGGCTGAAATTGTATAAACTGGGAGGAAGAGCAAAGGAATGAAGTAAGAAACGTGGGGCCCAACTACAGTCCTATGAGAGGACTTCAGATTTTAGGATGAGTGACATAGGATAGTATGCAGAGAAGTGACAGAAGCTGGTTTAAATTTTTAATAGGACCACTCTGGATGCTGTATAAATAGTGGATTCAAAGAAACAGGAAGTCAAAGGCCAGGAAAAAAAAAAGGTTCACTCTACACCAGATGAGGTGGGGTTGTGATTTAGACCTGTCAGGGTCTAAGGTTCTTAAAGGTTCTTACTTCTTCTAACTTGCAGACCAGGCTCCCTAAACCTACTTTTGGTGATCTTGCTGCTCACAATGAACAATGAATACTGCTCACTTTTGCTCCCCCCAGCTCAAATGATTATCATTTCCATCTCCTTTCCAACCCAGTCTCAGCCTTATTGGAGAAATTTTAGGATTGGTACACATTAGGTGAGTAGAGACAGAGGAGATACTTCAGGATACTTCAGTGTTGCTTCTTTTAACTGAGACTAAAATCATACTTGTCCTGATAAAACAGACACTAACCCATAAAACACCAGACACTGGCCCCATAGAAATTCAACAAGACATCCCAATGCCACAGCAGAGCTGAATATCCTGACTTAAGTAGCTCTAAGTATTGTGGTCATATTGTCTTGAGTGCTTATTATGTGACAAGTAAGATGTAGAGTTTTCTACATGTATTATTTTATTTAAAATATTTTCACAAAATTGGAACAGTTCACGGCTGACAATAGTAACTTAGAGGAGGAAAATTTTATTTTGGCTCATGGCTTCAGAGAATTTAATCTGTCGTCAGTTAACTCCACTGCTTTGGGCATGAGATGAGCCAGATCATCATGGCAGCAGAACATGTGGCAGAAGAAAGCTACTCATCTAGATAGCCAGGAACAATGGCACACACCTACCAGCAATTTGGTAGGTGGAAGGTTGAGACACAAGAAACACAGGTTCAAGGTCATTCTGAACAACTTAGCAAGGTACTAAGACACTCAGTGAGACCCTGTTTCAAAATAAAAAATTAAAAAAGGCTGTGAATGTAGCTCAGTGGAAGAGTGCCATAAAAAAGCAAGCAAGCTACTCAATTCATGGCACTCAGGAAGCAGAGAGAGAGGGAGAAAAAGAAAGTGGCCAAGAATAAGACCATGGTACACAAGTGTAAGCCCCAGTGACCAATCACCAATCACAACCTACCTGCCTACAGTTACCACTCAGTAGATCATACATCAATCCATCAAATGGATTAAGCTACTGATGAGGTTAGATCCCTCATGATCCAATCCCTTTTCAATAGCCCCACCTCTGGACTATGTTGCATTGAAGACCATGACTTCAGCACATGAGCTTTTAGGGTCATTCCAGATCTAAAATATAGCAGACAGATTTTCTTATTACTCACTTTTGATGATTACTTAATATGTCAATCAGAATACAATATAGTACCCAATTATTCAAACAAACATAATTTTAAATTTTACTGTGTCTTGCAGATGTGGTTAACATCTATAATCCATGGCCTTTAACAAAGAAAGTTATCCTTGATAATAGGGATGGGTCTTATCCAATCATACTCTTTATTCACATGAGAAGCCAAATAATACTTTTTCAACAATTTAATTCTGAAAAATGCACTCTCTCTCTCTCTCTATATATATATGTGTGTATATATATATATGTATTTATATATGTGTGTGTAAATATATGTTATAGGGAACATATAGTAGAGTCAAGAAACTGGTGTGGGTGATGTGGAGATGATGCTGGATTAGGATCAGGGGCATATCATATTGTTATTATATATGCATTTATGATTGTATAATAACTCAATAAATTTTTTTAAAAAAGTAAAACTGAATTTTCCAGGAGAAGAAATTTTGCCTTAAGACTGTATCATCACCTCCTACCTGAGTTGCCAGCCTGCCCTACAGATTTCAGAAGTGTTAGCCACCACAATCAAGTGAACCAATACCTTGAAATACATATTTATTTCCTGTTTTTTCTGTTTCTTTGAATAACATTGACTGATACACCACTTTGACAGATGAATAATGATATTCAAGGTTGAGAAAGTTATTCAAGGTCAAAACAGCCAGTAAGTGTTGAGAGATACAAACTGAGCCAGGGTAGACTGACTCCAAATGACATATCCCATATCCTGCTGTCTCTGAATCCATTTTTTAAAGTACCTGATTCTACAAATTTCATGGAAATGCTTCAAGGATCAGAATAATTATTATATCATTAGCCATACTTACTATAATAGTTATTAGGAATAATTATAACTATCATGCATTAAATCACTCCTAGATGCCAGTTATTTTAATGAGCACTGTGTGTGAATTATGCATGCTCACAACAATCCTATAAGGTAATTAATATTACCATCACTTTATAGATGGTAAATACAAGGGTGAAAGATGTTAAATAAATTGTTCAAAATCATACAGTTAATAAATGGTAGAGCTGTTGTTCAAGATCATTGCCTGGGACTCTGGTCCCAGAATGGCACGTGCCCAGGACACCCCCAAGGAGAACACCTAACTGGAGTCTCACTGCCCACCTGACATGTGGGACAAGGACACCAGTCCCAGGACAGTGGGTGCCCAGGACACCAGGAAGGAGGAAACCCCCTAGAGTTGCCCCACCCATCTGTCATGCAAACCCAGGATACTGGTACAATACTGGCAGGTGCCCAGGTCATACCAAGGATTCCCACTTGGAGCCACCCAGATGCAGTGCATTTCCACCAGGTCCAAATATATTGGGCTCATCCTCACCACCAAGGATCTCAGGTCCCATTGAAGTGTTCAGACAGGCCTGTTCAAGCCTACCTTGTGTCTCCAAGATCCCAGCACACAGAGAAGCTACCCGACCACTGTGCTTCAACAATCCGTCAGGCTGCCCCATACTCCCCAAAAGTTACAGATCCACAACTGAAGCCTATATCAAAAAGGTACAGCAAAACAAAGCTGCAGACAGAAGCAGCTGTCTAGAAGACGATGGTCATCAGAGGGGTGGTATCTGACCCCACTCTTCTATCTGCAAGGAGAAATACCTGAAGACCTGTCTTGCTTCAGCACAGGGAACCTCAATTCAAAGATCCAGAAAAACCTCTCCAAAATAAGGAATTAAATTAGAGAAGGTTCACTTCAAACCCACAGTTTCTCTAACAAGTAGCCCATGGACAGGGAGTTGGAAAAACCTGGAAAAATATCAATGATCTGATTGCTAATAGGAACAATGAACTAAAAGCAGATTTATTAAAGGGACCAAGTGAGAAAACTCAAAAGAAGAAAAACTCTATTATCAAAGAAATAGCCATACTGAAAAATGAAGTAAAAGAACTAAAATCTTCAGTCAATCACATCAGAGGAATGATGGAAGAATTTAATAATAGACTAACTTCTATAGAAAACAAAACTTCAGCTCTTAAAGAAAGAACTTCTCACAATGAGAATAGGCTGAATAAGCTTGAGTGCATGGATTAAAAAAAGAAAGAGAAAGACCGCTGGTAGGACAACTGTCTGGAGCAGCCCCTGCTCCAAACCAACTGGAGAAGTTTCCCAACCTGGAGCAGACCCCACCTACCTGACGCCCTGCATGCTTGTCTAGGCCTCTTTTGGTTCCAGGTTTTAGGTGCGTAGGATACCACTGGTAGGACCCTAGCTCTGAAGCAGCCCCACCCACCTGAAATACCAGCCCAGGTAGGACTCTTTTGGTCAGGGACCCAGCAAAAGACCAGAATTCTTGAAAAAAATAACTTCTGACAATAAGGACAGGCTGCATAAGCTTGAGCACACAGGTGTTAAAAAAGAAATAAAAATCACAGAACATGAACAGAATTTTAAAAATGTCTGAGATGGAATGAGAAGAAACAATCTACAAGTAATTGGATACAGGAAGAAATCAAAACACAATTAAATGGGATAAGGAACATTCTCAATGAAAGAGTTAAAGAAAAATTTCCCATGTAAAATACAGTCAGATATGCTCATCCAGGAAGTTTGTAGGACACCCTATAGGCCTAATCAAATGAAAAGCTCAACAAGACACATCATATTCAAAATGTACAATACAGAAATCAAGGAAAGAATATTGTAAGTGGCAAGGGAGAAATGCCAAATCACATTCAGTGGCAAATCAATAAGAATTACATCTGACTGTTCAGTTCAGACTCTGAAAGAAAGAAAATCATGGAAGATGTTTCAACATCTGAATGAACACAACATGTAGCCAAGTATACTATAACCAGCAAAACTCAGCTTCAAATTTGAGGAGGAAATAAGAATTATTCATGATAAGAGCAAACTTGTAGCAGTTGTGATTAGAAAACCATCATTACAAAGAATCCTCAAAGATAAACTCCCCATAGAAGAACAAGCAAACATTCCTCAAAACCCACAATCAGAGGAAATTCAATGAAGGTGCATGCCATCAGTAGACAACCAAGACAGCAAAGAACCTACTAATAAAGCACAATGGCTATGAACTACAACCATATAACTATTCTAACACTGAATGTTAATGGTCTCAATGCACCAATCAAAAAAAAGACTAGCAGATTGGATCATAAAACAAAATCCAAAAATATGCTGCTTACAGAAAATCTACATTAGAGCCAATGACACTCAGAGAATAAGGGTAAAAGAATGAAAAAAAATCTATCAGGCTACAGCCCAAGAAAGCAAGCTGGAGTTGCAATTCTTATCTCCAACAAAGTGGATTTCAAACATAAATTAATCATGAGATAAAGAAGGCACTACATATTAGTTCAGGGAACAATACAACAAGAAGAAATGATCATAGTAATTATATACTCTCCAAATATCAATGCTCCCAACTATGTGTAAAAATTACTCCAGGACATAAAACTATTTGTGGACCTCAACACAGTAGTACTGGGAAACTTTAACATTTCTCTATCACCAATACACAGATCATCAAAGCAAAAGGAAAAAAAACAGTAAACATCTGAAGACTAACCAACACCATAAATCAAACAGACTTAACAGACATCTACAGAATACTGCACCCCAAATTGGCAGAGTATACCTTCTTCTCAGCACATGGATCCTTCTTCAAAATAGATCATATTCTAGTTTACAAATGAAATCTCAGCAAATATAAAAAAGTAGATATTCTTCCACATACTCTAACATACCATGATGTCATGACCCTATCAATTAACAGCAAAAATTAACACAGAAAATATGCATATAAATGGAGATTGAATAACACCCTATTAAATGAAGAATGGATCCCAGAAGACATGGGGACAGAAATTAAGGAATTCTTGGAAGAGAATGAGAATTGAGACATAACATTGAAACCTCTGGGACAGCATGAAAACATTCTTAAGGGGAAAATTTATAGCACTGACTGTCCACATAAAGAAAAAGGAGAGATCCCAAACAAAAAAGCTTATGCTCCAACTCAAATCTCTATAAAAGGAAAAATGGTCTAATTCCAAAGCCCGCAGAGGACAGGAAATAATTAAAATCAAAGCTGGAATCAATGAAATTGAGAACAAAAAAAAAACAATAAAAAGAATTGATAAAACCAAGAACTGATTCATCAAAAAATAAATAAATAAATAAAATTGACAGACCCCCTAGCCAATCTAACTAAAAGATGGATGGAATCAAAGCAAAACAACAAAATCACCAACAAAAACGGGTGATTATTGCTGCCCCCACTGAAATCAAACTGATTATCTGAACATATTTTGAAAAGCTATACTCCACTAAATCAGGTAATCTGGATGACATGGAAAAATTTCTAGAGACATAGAACATCCCCAAATTGACACAGGATGATATTGAAGTCCTAAACAGCCCAAAAACAGGCACAAAAATCAATATAGCAATTAAATATCTTCCAAAGGAGAAAAGCCCAGGATCTGATGGATTCTCTGTAGAGCTTTACCACACCTTTGCAGAAGAGCTAACACTTTTCCTTATGACGCTATTCCAAGAAATTGAAAATGAGAGAACTCTCCCAAACACTGTTTATGAAGCAATCATAACTCTGATACCAAAACCCAACAAAGACACATAAAAAAAAACTACAGACCAATATCCCTCATGAACATTGATGCATAAATCCTAAATAAAGTTCTCACAAACTGCATTCAAAAACACATCAAGAAGAAGATAATTCATCATGATCAAGTAGGCTTCATTCCAGGTATGCAAGGCTGGTTCAACACATGCAAATCAATAAATATGATTTATCACCTATACAGAATTAAGGACAAAAACTATATGATCATCTCAATAGATGCAAAAAATTCCTTCCATAAAATCCAGCACACATTTATGCTCAAAACTCTAGAGAAAATAGAGATCAAAAGATCTTATCTTAACTTTATGAAGTCCACATATGCCAAACCTTCAGCTACTATAATACTAAATGGAGAAAAGTTTAAAGCATTTCCACTAAACTCAGGAACAAGACAAGGCTGCCTGCTTTCACCACTTTTATTCAATATAGTCATTGAGTCCCTGCTGGAGAAATCAGGCAAGAGGAGGAAATCAAAGGGATAAGAACAGGGAGGGAGGAAGTCAAACTATTCCTTTTTGCTGATGACATGATCCTATATTTGGAAGATCCAAAAATCTCCACCAGAAAATTGCTAGAGCTAACAAATAGATTTGGCAAAGTAGCAGGCTACAATATCAATACCCATAAATCAATAGCTTTCCTATAAGCTAACAATATTAGGGCAAAAGAAGAAGTCAGGAAATCAGTCTCATTCACAATATCCTCTAAAAGAATAAAATACTTGAGAATTAATCTAACAAGAGAAGTAAAAGACCTCTACATGGAAAATTATTGAACACTGAAAAAAGTGATTGAAGAAGCCATAAAATGATAGAAAATGTTCCATATTGTTAGTTAGGCAGAATTAATATACTTAAAATGGTCTTGAGAAAGGAGGTCTATTATCATGTGTTAAATCTGGATAAGTTGTAATGTTATACAACCTCATACATTTTTAGAAATGTTTTTGGAAGGGGAGTGGAGGGATAAGGGTGGGTAATTGGAGGGCACTCTTGGGGGTAAATCTAATCTTCAGAATCTATATTCATATGATATTCTTTCATTAAAACTTATATAATTGTTCAACAAATAAATTTCTCAATAAAAAATAATTAAAATGGCCATTCTGCCAAAAGCACTATATAGATTCAATGCAATCCTCATCAAGATTCCAAGGTCAATCTTACAGATATAGAAAAAAGCAAGTCTCAAAATCATTTGGAAAAACCAGAAACCTAGAATAGCCAAAACATTACCAAGCAAGAGGGATGAAACAGGTGGTTTTGCAATACCAGATCTAAAATTATACTATGGAACTGTACTATTAAAAACAGCATCGTACTGATATCAAAATAGGAATGAAGACTACTGGAATAGAATAGAAGACTCTGAGACAAACCCACATATCTTTATACATCTGATCTTTAACAAAGGGTGTCAAAACGTAACATGGAGGTGAAAAGGCCTATTCAAAAAATGGTGCTGGACAAACTTGACCATAACTTGCGTCAAATTGAAAGTAGATCCTTATCTCTTCCCTCACACAAAAATAAAATCTGAATGGATCAAGGAATTAGGAATTAATCAGCTACCATACAACTGCTAGCAGAAAAATTAGGATGAACATTCCAGCGTATGGGAGTTGGCAATGACTTCCTCAACAAGGATTCTAAAGTGAAAGAATTACAGTCAAAAATCAATGAGCAGGATGCCATTAAACTAAAAAGTTTCTATACAGCTGAGAAACCTACAGAATAGGAGAGAACCATGGCTGATGATCTCTCTGACACAGGACTAATATCAAATATTTACAAATTTATCAAAAAACTCAATAACAAAAACACAAATAATCCAATCAATAAATGGGCCAGAGAGCTAAACAGAAACTTCAGAGGAAATTGAGCAAGTGAGTGAATACATAAGAAAGTGTTCTAAATCACCGGTAATCAGAGAAATGCATATAAAAATGACCTTAAGATTTCACCTCACTCCAGTCAGAGTGGCAAAGATGAAGAAAATAAACAATAGATGCTGGAGGGGCTGTGGAGAAATAGGCACACTAACACACTGTTGGTGGAGCTGTAGACTGGTACAGCCCCTCTGGAAAGCAGTATGGAGAATCCTTAAAAAACTAGGGATGACTCCACCATACGACCCTGCTATTCCACTCCTGGGTATCTTTCCAGGGGACTTGGAATCAGCACATTACAGTGACACAG
>PVKS010051958.1:0-10942 GCA_004027875.1 Aplodontia rufa
TCTCTAACTCTACACATAAATCTATCCACTCCAGTTTTCTTAGATGTCAGAGTAGAGTTCATGCCCTCTGGTCCCTTGGCACCCACTTGCCATATACTTCTACCATTCAGAATATTTCAGGTTCCATTTATCTTAATTTCAGGATCTTGAGAGTTACACCCCCTTAATACAACTAAACAAGATTTCTAATACAAAAATCAAAGTTATTCTCCTTACTAATCTGTGAGTAGGATTTTCAGTAAACTTTGAGAACAATTATGTTGCTTCACCTAAATAATGCATGCAAAGTCTTGAAACTAATAAACTGCATATTTTTTACCCTGATAAATGTCTTTAATGTACTTTCAGATGTTACTGTGTATACAGTCATGCTTTATTCATACCTGCATTGTTAATATAAGAATAAACACTTTGTTATAGCTCCTCAAAACATTTTTACACAATCCAAATCACTTAAATATCTATTAAATCCAAATATGCTTCCACTCTTGAAATGTTTTTGACATAATCTCATAATGAGTTTCAGTGTATATGCATATAATAATGTAGTTGAATTGGAAGGTTAGATATAATAGTTTAATATCTAAGCTATCCTTATTCAAATGAGCTTCCTAATAAAGATTTATTTTGTATATATTAATCAGAGTGCAAATAAGGATATTTTCCCTACCCTTTTCACCCCTTTAGAGAATATTCACTGGAGAAAAGGGTAAGACATTAGGAAAATTTCTTATATTCATTTTAGTAAGGTATAATAAATAAAAACATAAAACCCATTGTTTCATTGTAATCTTTTCCTGAAAGGTTACCCAAAACTCATGACAATTTCAAGGACATTCAGCTAAAAATCATAGAAATATGTCTGTTGAATTTCTAAGGTTATCATGCACATTTTTCTACTTGTGTTTATATCTGCATTACAACTACACTGACCTCCTATGGAGAGGTGGAAGAGAAAAACATAATTGAAAATATTTCTATATTTCTGTGTTCCATACTCCAGTACAAAATGGTCTAAACTGAAATGCCAATGCAAGCCAACAGCTTGAAAGAGAAGATGAATAAATAAATTAGTAGAGCAATCATATACATTTTTCTCTGACTCACAATTGTACACAAAGATGAATTACCAGCATGGGGTTGAATAGGGAGGAGAAGGAAAAAAACTTATTTCCTGCCCCCTTGGAATCAACGAAGTCAGACACTGAGGAGTTGGGGGAGTGAGAGAAACAGAAGCAGATAAGAGATAATTCCATTGTCTGAATTATTAAACCCTTCAAGGAATAAATCTACACACCTGTATGCTTGATGTGAACTCTCATTTATTTTTTGCCCTAGAATCCACAGACAATGAGTGGAAAATATACCTTACAAACTGATGGGTTCAGAGTCAATGTGGTAAGAATAAAAGGAAAATTTCAGGATTTTGAAGATCACATAGTATATATTTAAAGAAGTATTACTTGGAATGCCCATTAAAATATTTTAATCTATCCACAGTGGTCATGAAAGCAGAGGGTTTTTACCTCTGGGTCTGACACTTAAAACTAGCTACTGACTTTTTTCTTCACAGGATAATACAGGGGAGGAAGTTTTTCATTTTACCAAACCCTCTTTTTTATGATTTTCTCCACATTTTTAATTGGTGCATTATAGTTGTACATAATGACGGGTTTTATTCGTACATGCACACAATATAACAATTTAATTTGGCCAACATCTCTACCTAGCACTTCCCCCCTCCCTCACCTCCTCCCACCTCCTGATCCCTTTATCCCTTTCTTCTATTTTTACTCCACCTGAATTATTTTTTAACTTAATTATAAAAGTTTCACATATTTTACCATAATCTATATTCACTATCTCTGTATTAAGTAATTATATATATATATATATATTATATATATAATATCTCACTGGAAATTGAACCCAAGGGGTGCTTGACAACTGAGCCATACTCCCAGCCCTTTTTATATTTTTATTTTGAGACAGGATTTCTCTATGTTGCTTAGTACCTCACTAAGTTACTGAGGCTGGCTTTGAATTTGTGATCCTTCTACCTCAGCCTCCCAAGCTGCTGGGATTTATAGGCATGCACCACCACACCTGTCTGACATGGAAATATTTTAAAAGCACATTTTCTCTCTTTTACCTAAGGAATTCATTACACAATGGTTCTGAATTCAAAATCCCATCTAAAACAAGGCTATGGTATTCACTGACACCTCTTCCAATTCAATTTAACACAAGAAATATATCTTGAGATACACTGTGTGCCATATGTTTGGTAGGGGTAAATCTAATTTTCAGAAATAAATATATACACACACACACACACACACACACACACATATTATAGTATTTCATTAGAAGCTTGTTTGATTATTCTACAAAGAAATTTCTGAATAAAAAAAAGAAAGCTGTGCAAGATATATCCCCAACTTTAAGATGACCATGGTCTATATCCTCTCTCGTGATTAAAAAACAAAACTGATCATGACAGAAAAAATGAGTGGGGTTCTTAACATGTACAGGCCAAAAAAAAAAAAGAATATAAGAAGCCTAAAGGCAAGTAAGCAGTATATATAAAATTAATAGCTAAATACCTTCCTCTACTTCATTTCTAGTTAGATTTTTAAACTCCTGCAAAATAGCAATCAATTGTTATATTATCTGTCTCCCGCATAATTTAGTGCCATTCACATAGTATTTAACAAATTATTCAAAATTGTGAACTGTTGGGGAACTTTATACGTTCAAGCAGAGTGAAAGGAATATCTGAAAGCACTTTCTGCCAGCAGGTAAAAGCATCATCTTATCCTTACAGAAGGAAATGACAAATATGGGAGGCAGGATAAAAGTATGGCCAAATAGGCAGGTGTGTGGCCAAGGGAAAATTTTCAGGATTTTGAAAATATCTAAGCAGATAAAAATGATGGCTTCTATTTTGTTAAAGGTAATTCAAGCTTGCCATAAAATCTGTTTATATAACTATATATCTCCTTTTTCTCTGTTTATATTATTGGTTACTCTACCCTAACTTGCTATTTGCTCAAATAAATGTAAACTAGTAAATGGATGGGAAAAAGCTATTAGGTATCAACTAAAAAAATTGGGCCTATCCTCTGGAGGATAAGGGAAATAAAATAGATCTTGTTTTCAAGCAAAAGTATCTTCTCTTCTACCCAACCCTGATTTAAACTTGACTGGATACTTTTTGAGATGAATATTTCAGACCTAAATTCACCATTAGCAAGATTTGCAGTTTGTAATAGATGTGAATGAATCACCAAAAGGGTAATAACACCATATTCCTACTGACAGAATTCTAATGCATATGACCTGAAGTCTGGAGCAAAAGATTTCCTTTTACAAAGTGACAACAGAGTGACAAAAGGCAAAACTTTCCCCCATAATCTTGTAGAACTGACCCAGAAGGACTTTCTGGTGATGATGCTAATGCTAAAGGCTTCTCATAAATTCTGCATCTCTAAATATCCAGTATTTTAAATGTTCAAGGTCCCTTTCTTAGCTCTTACTATTTACCAATGGTCACTTGCTTGGCAGAGCTAAATCTTGAGTGACATTTCCCCTTAAGGCCATCTCTAACCTTAGAAGGTGATGAAGCAGAGGCACAATTTCCCACAAAATGGACTTGTAAGAGTTCTGTAGATAAGGAATCAGCTAAATCTGCATTACTACTTGTTTTCCATAAATAAAGCTTTATTGGAATATAGGACTGAACTGTTTAAGGCTGTTTTCATACCACAATGGTAGAGTTAAGTAACTGAGTCAGAGATTATATGGACCACAAAATTTAAAATATTTATTATTTGGTTCCTTACAGAAAAAAAATTTTAATACTTCTCTAGATATTAAAAGAGTCATATCACTGATATGCCTTGATCTATACAAGCTACACGAGAGAAATACTGGTACAACTTCATGGAAAAGACAGAAAAAATGGCCAATAATCACATAGAAAAATATGCATCATTATTCACTGGGGAAATGCACACAATGATAAACTACTTCACACAAATTATAAGTAAGATTACTGACCACATAAATTATGGAAAAGCTAGAACTGTCATACTCTTTTAGTGAGAAAGAAACATGTTAAAACCATTTTGGAAAATCCTGTGGTATTTTCTAATAAGCATAACCTTCTCTGTGACTCAGAAATTCCATTTCTAGTTATTTATACAAAAGGAATGAAAACATATGTCCACAAAAAAATACTTGGATATAAATGTCCATAGTAGCTTTATTTATAATAGCCTCAAACTGCAAACAATCTAAATGACCAACAATTCATGAATGGATAAAGAAAATGGAGTGTGTATGCATATAATGGAAAACTACTCAGCAGTAAAAAGGAATAAACTATTGAAACACACAATAACACATACAAATCTCAAGGACATAATCCTGGATAAAAGAAGCCAAGCAGGATTTGAATGGGAAAGTGCACAAAGGAGCTTCTGGAGGCAGATATGGAAATCTTCCATATTTTAATTGTGGGGCTAGTGCATAGGTATTGCATAAATTTCACAGATCTCATCAAAATGTATACTCAGACTATTTTATTGTATGTGAATTATAACACAACAAATTATTGTTGTGTGGGGCTGGAGCTGTGGCTCAGTGGTTACGGCATTTGCCTGGCATACACAAGGATTCAGGTTCAAACTCCAGCACCACTTATGTAACGAAGTGTTGGAGCAACTAAAGCCACGTGAAAACCTAAAAAAAAAAATTGGTTCTCTCTCTCACTGGCCCTCTCTCTCTTTAAAAAAAATATTGTTGTGTAACCCTTCATAGGTCTTATCTTCTATCCTAAATTTGCCAAATTACTTTGATTCTTCTCTTTTGGACTCATCTAACAATTCCTTATTATATTCCCACATTTATATCCTTCTTAGTTTAACAACTAATCAGTATTATATATCTTCTAAATATATTTATTTTACATTTCTGCTAAATATCAAACTGTTAAGGATCCAACAGCCCTTTAAAATTCATCAAATTGAAATATCTAATCCTAAATGTTCTCCTAAATCAAAATAGGTCATGTCCTAATATAGTCATTCTGTTTTCATCATTCAGTTAATCCAGAATCCGCCTACCTCCAATTCTAGCCACTGGTTCCAATTCTGCCTTTTGGTGCCATATATGAAAAACATTCAAATATTTGTTCCCTCAGTCCTTCCTGACTTCAAGTAGAACATCAACAATCATTTCTTCTGAAAAACTACAATAGTCCAATGCTGAACTCTTAATATCCTCAGTATATTAAAATTCATGTTCATATCCACCTTTAATTATGCAACCAAATGAGATTATTCTGATAGTCCAGAGGGCAAAACAATAACCAATGTATATAATTTAGCGTTAAAACTATTTGTCCTTGGGGTTGGGGATTTAGCTCAGTGGCAGAGCGCTTGCCTAGCATGTGCAAAGCCTCGAGTTCGATCCTCAGCCCTGAAAAAATAAACTATTTCTCCTTGCTGAGCACCATGGTACACTCCTGGAATCCCAGCAACTCAGGAGGCTGAGGCAGGAGGGTTGCAAGTCCAAGGTGAGTCTCAGGAACTTAGTGAGACCCTAAGCAACTTAGCAAGACCCTGTATCAAAAAAAAGTTTTAAAAACCTATTTCTGATTGATAGAGGAGATATTTCTCTAACAATTAAAAGTGCCCTCAAATGTAATGTTCAAGCAGAAATAAGGCCCTTAATCATATAAAAAACAGATAACACACATTTAAAAGAAGTAGGACCAGAAAACCTTTAAAATATGCTTCAACCGTCTGATTGTATGAGAGGGCTGTGAAAAGCCTCTAAGCTGATAGAAAGGGAATAGATCAATTTATAAAGAAAATAAAAATGTGAAGAAATCAGAATACAGTTGACTAGCAACCTGAATATAGAATAATATAATTAATAGAGGTTGGTAAGGTAGGAGGGGACAGTAGATATAGGGAGGTTGGATTAATCAGTGCATGGTATGCACATGTATGAAAATATCACAATGAATCCCATTAATATGTGCAAATATATGAAAAAATGGAATTGACTGAGATTCTTTGACTTGCTTTTGAGTCCTTGAATGAGAATAAATGATGACTGAGTTAAGTGGGTTGTAGAATATATATATATATATTTTTTTTTTTTCAGTTACTGGGGATGGAACCCAGGAGCACTACCACTGAGCTACATCCCAGGCCCTTTTTAATTTTCTTTTTGTGAAAGGGTCTTGCTAAGTTTCCCAGTCAAACTTACAATCCTCCTGCCTCAACCTCCTGAGTTTCTTGGATTATAGGCATAAACCAGCATGTCCTGCTGGGATGTAGAATACATGTTGCACTAAGGCAGGAAAATAATTTTTCACATTTTCTCCCATACATTTCATAATTCCTCACATTCTCACAATTTTTCACATTTTTTCCCTAAGATCATCAGATATTAGATATGCTTTGTTTAGCTCTCATGGTTAAAACATGCCCTAAGTACCAGGTAAAATAAAGAAAAGAATGAAATGCAAAGCTGCTTTGGCCACTATATCACTAGCAACAAATAGACCCATAATAAATAGTGTGCCCTGAAAAACAAATAAAAGGGAAGCTATTCAAAATAGCTCTCTTCCTATGCTAAGCCACTCCAAAAAAAGGACTGAAAGAATGCAATCAGTGCATTTTCAGAGTTTAAAATGGTTATTCACAGATTAAGGATTCAGAATTTCATTTAGCTTTGTGTTTTCCTCCCTCCCTCTCTCACACAAATGAGCCTACCCGAGGATCTCACCAGGTTGTGAGCTTTCAGAATTCTGCCTTTGCTTGCAATTGATAGGAATTTTTCCTTTTTTTCAAAGGGAAAAAATGCATTAAAGATTTTATTCTTTATAGTTTTCCAAACAACATGAGCTCAGCAAACAGATTTAGTTTTAAAAGTAAGTTATCAACATTGACAGCATTCTCTTAAGAACAGCTGTTGCCTCATAGACTACAGTGTGAACATACCCCTGAATTTAGAAACAATTCTGCTTAGAAGGAATATTGCACATTTAGCACCCTCCCCTTAATTACCAAAGACATTTGCATGAAAGCCCAATTTTTGTTTGGCAACTCCACCTTATTATTTTTTCTAGGTTTTTAAATTTAAGTTCCAAAAGGTGTCATTCTCTAAAGATGAGTTTAGTTTGCAAGGGAAGGGCCATCTCCTACTAGCATGCCTCAGTTTAACAGCCCATTTTTGACTTTTAGAATTGCTCTTTCCTTTCTTTTATGGGAGCTGACTGTCAAAACTAATATTTTTGCAAACCTAATTTTGAGCTGCAAGGTCATATGATTCTTGGCACTGACAGTAGAAAATGAATTTATAAAGAAAGGTACTATTCTTCATTCTTTTAATGTTTGAGATGCTAAGGAGAATTTGCATAATGTGCGTTTTGCAATTTTTATAAAATGCTATGCCACACTTTTACAGCTGACATTAGTCTTAAGGGTGCTGGGTGCATAAACTTATGTATCATAATGTGTGAGTGGAGATAGGTTAGTGAGGGGGTTAGAGAAGAGCAAAATAAAATAAAATATTGATGTAATAAAGACTAAAATTCTTACGCTGTTCTTTCAGAGTAATTGTTTATGAAACAGAATGGTTTCTGAAAACTACTTGCCTCCTACATATGTCTCAAAATAAATTCCTACTGAACTTCTAGAGTTCACCATTCAAGTGAGCTTAGTTAATATTCACAACTGATTATTTTACAGTCTTACAAAGTTTATCATTTCCTGTATTAATGCACTGCATGTGCACAGAAGAAAAAAACTGTACAACTGTTTTTAACTTTTTGTTTATTACAAAATATTTTTTGAATTAAATATTATTCTAAGGAAATAGAAATATTTACGTAAATTAAGAGAGGCAAGAAGGGCTGGGAGCAGCCATGCATGCCTATAATCCCAAATCCTAGGGAGGCTGAGGCAGGAGAATCACAAGTTCAAAGCCAGTCACAGAAACTTAGCAAGGCCCTAAGCAACTTAATTAGACCCTGTCTCAAAATAAATTAAAAAGGGGGTGGGGTGCTGGGGATATGGTTCAGTCACTAAGCATCACTGGGTTCAATCTGCAGTACCATAAAACAAGAAAAAGACAGGCATGCACGATTTTATATTGGGAGAACATCAAATATACATATACCCTCCCTAAAGAGGACAGTATAGCTTTATTACTGGGAATTGAACCCAGGGGTGCTTTACCACTGAACTACAGCTTCAGGCTTTTTGTTTGTTTTTTTTTTTTTAACTTTGACATGGGGTCTCACTAAGACCTTGCTAAATTATTGAGGTTGGCTTCAAAGAAGCAAATCCTCCTGCCTCAGCCTCCTGAGTTGCTGGAATCACAGGCATGTACCTGACTGGGGCTAGACTTAAGTAGACAAATAGAATGGGAGTAAACGGAAGGGTAGATGAAGACAACAAAACTAAGAAGCTCCAGCACAACAAACTAGGCACTCTGACATACTAGGCCTGCCCTACGTCGCTGAGCTACATCCCCAGTCCCCCACCCTCTCTTCGGTTTAGCAAAAAATCAACCCTAAACAGCACTTTCTAAAAATGCATTGATATTGGCAAGGGGCTAGAATAAAAGGAACAAAATTCTCCATATAAAACTTTATTCATTTTTATTATCAGTTATGAAAATCAGAATTATTTCCAGTATTAAAAAATCAAGTAAGTTGACATAGTTTATACAAAAAGACAACTGCATGAAAAATGCATTGCACACATACAGTGTGGTCGCAATCGTTTTCCTTTTCTCCTTTTTGCTTTTCTGTTTTCCAAAGCTTTTAAAATGAATATTCAATTACTCAAGATGGGCTCAATTATAGTACCCTAATAAATAACACCCAAATCTCTGTAGTTCAGCAAAACAAAAGATTTTTTCCTCATGTTACATGTTCATCTCAGGTCAGCAGGGTGTTTTTGCTTATTGCTCACTCAGAAAGTTGGCTAATAGAAATATTTCAGCAAGTTCTTTCACAACTATGGCAGCACACGAAAGGGCACGCAAATGTTGCATTATCTCTTTTTTTATTGGCTCTTTTTCTAGGTATACATGACATAGAATATGCAATGGCATAATTATAAAAGCATGGAGTTTAACATGTTCTAATTCAGTCTCCAGTTTTTCCTCTCCCCTGTCTTCCACCCATCCCATTTGTTTTTACATACATGATAATAGGATACATGTTGACATATTTATAAAAGTTTGGAATGCACCATGTTTTGACTCAGTGCCCAATGTTTTTCCTTTCCTTCCTTTCCTCACCCCCAAACTTGTTAGATATACTTGAATAAGAAAAGGGTACAGTTATACATTGTTGGTGGGATTGCAAACAAGTAAAACCACTCTGGAAAGCAGTATGGAGATTCTTCAAAAAACTAGGAAAGGATCCACCATTTGACCCAGTTATCACACTCCTTGGTATATACATAAAGGACCTTAAATCAGCATATTATGATGATGAAGCCACATCAGTGTTCAAAGCAGCTCAATTCATAATAGCTAACCAACAAAGGAGCCCTTCAAGTGATGAATGCATAAAGAAATAATGATACATATACACACAATGGAGTATTACTTAGCCATAAGGAAGAATGACATTGTCATTTGCAGGCAAATGGATGGACCTGGAGGATAACATGCTAATTGAAATAAGCCAGTCTCAAAAAACCAAAGGTCAAATGTTCTCTCTGATAGGTGGAAGCTGATCCAAAATAAGGAAAAGAACAGAGAAATAGTCAAAGGGGAAGGAAGTGGAGGCAGCAGAAATGAAATAAGAAAAGTTGATGGAAAAAATCAGTGAACTTGTTAATATCCAAATATGAACACAATATAGTGAATTTTGTGTCTCTTTCCCTCTTTCTCTATTAAAAAAAAACTATTAGTAAACAACAAAGATCAGTAGAATAGAGGGAAGAGAATGGGTGGCAGGGGACAGGGGAATACTGAGGAGTGAATTAGAATAATTTATACTGCATTTTCTCTCAAAGTACCACTTGGAAGCGACAATTGATATGTATGTTCCACTCACATTTCATAGGCCAGAACAAGTCATATGGTCACATTTACTGTCAAAGCAAATGGGTAAGTGCAATCTTACCATGTAGCCAGAGAGCAGAAAGCCAGAAATATTTCCTAAAAAAAGCTTTAATGTCTGCTAAAACACTTTTTGCCCACTAGTGATATTTTGGCAAACTTTTTTTTATATTTTAATGAAAACATAAGTATTTATAGTAGTTTTATAAAACTGAGACAGTTTTTTACACTCCATCATATAATTTGATTTTCCCCTTAGCATTAAAAGTTGCATTTAAATACACATTATTAAATTCTATAAATGTCACATATTTTATGTAAATAATCCTCTACTATTTGACTTTAATTCTCTCTAATTTTGGTGGAAAAAATAAATGAATGATTAACTTGAAGACCTAAACTAGGTTAAATATGTATAGGTACATACATGTATATACAATTTTTATGTGGTGTTAATGTGTCCCATAGGAAATTAGGAGGAAGCAAAGCAGGCTTGAAAAGAGGAGGCAGTTACATTAGTTCTTTTCATGGACACTTGGTTGGTAGAACTCAGACACATAGATTCAGAATATGAGGTTAACAGAAAGGAAATTTGAGAGAGTTTCATACAGAATCCAATAACACAAGCTGAATCCAAGCAACACCAGTGTAGGCTAATTAGAATTTGGGTTGATCATACTCCACACATTGGAGATTAGCTATGATTGTATAGACTATGGCTACAAGTCATAATTTAGTATCTATTCAGATATAATCACATATATCAATAAAACAAAATTATAAATCATCCAAATAAATAACATAATGCCTTACCTTTCAGGCAAAATGGGAACCCTTAATT
>PVKS010051959.1:0-10940 GCA_004027875.1 Aplodontia rufa
TTATGACAACAGACACGTTCCTTTGCCAAAAAAATAATTCTTTTCTTATAAAAATTTCACTTATAATTACATTCCAACTAATCTGTCAGATGGGACCCATTGTTGCCTTAGTCACTTGACTGTCTTTCTTCCCTCGGTGGAGGATCTTTTGCCCCACCATCCCACTATAAAAGTTATTAAAAATATTCATTTAAATACAAAATATAATAACCAAGTTCATTTACTTTCTGCTACAAAGATAAATGCCTTAACTTTCTCCTTATTGGATATTCTGAAACTAACAGTGGGTGCCTATAAATCAATAATCAAATTTACTTACACTATGGCTAAAAATATTAACTGTACTTCTACAGCCCTCTCCTTACTTAATAAAAACCAACAAATTTTAAGACAAGATATATTAAATAACAAAACAATTATCCATTATCTATTATTACTCCACCACAAAAATTATAATCAAATCAAAATATATATTATTTTAATCTAAAGGACAATTCCTATAATATTTCAAATAAAATTAATAAACTAAAAAACCTTACTATTCAATTTTCAAAATAAAGGGGATAAAAGTCTATTTAGATGGTTAACTTCTTGACTGCCCAATATCTCTTGGCTAAAAAAATTATTCATAGCCATAGCTACCTTCCTCCTAAATCTTATTGTCACCTGTGTCACAGGTCGATGTCTCCTCAGTTAATTGTCAGTAAAGTCCCTGACAATTACACAACAAATAATGATAGGTAGTCAATAATGAGTAAAATAAATAGCCTCATATATCAACCTAAGACAGGGTTGGGACTCTTGAGTCCTATCCCCATGAAAAATAAAAATATAAAGACAATACCCACAACCTAAGACAGACACCGCCGCCTACTTCAAATAATTAAGGGAAAACTGTGGGAACTGCAGTCCCACAAACCCCTGACATTAACAGAATGCGCACGAATGCATGACTGTCAGGGGGACTGACACACTTGGACATTGGCCAAGAGGAGAACGTGTGTGGCCCAAGGACATTATACGTTATTCTCAGCCTCACAAAAGTTCTTAAATATTACTAAGTTTATATAAAAAGTCCTTATACTTTTGATAAGATGCCTTATGACTGTAACGTGAAACTGCTGTTACAAAATACAGGATGTGGAGAACTATATAAGGAGAGCTGTAAACAATAAAGTTTGTCTTTGAACCTACGATCGTAGTTTTGTGTGTATGTCTGTCTGTCTTTCAGCATTCTCTGCTGGCCTGGAATCGTGGTTGTCAGCGGGTTCTGACAACCCGGCATGCATGAGTACCTGGGTTCAAATTCCAGTACCCATGTACTCAGCTGAGTGTTAGAGCAATGAGAGCCATGTGAAAAACGAAAGAAAAATTGATTCTCTCTCTCTCTCACTGTCCTTCTCTCTCTCTCTCTCTTTTAAATGACTTTATTGCATTTGCCAGCAAATGGATAGAACTTGAGGATATCATGCTAAGTGAAATAAACCAGTCTCAAAAAGTCAATGGTCAAATTTCCTGTCTGATACATGGAAGTTAATCTAAAATAAGGAAGAGATCAGAGAAATAGACAAAGAAGAAGGAAACTAAGGGAGGAGGAATAAGATTGGGAAAGTTCATAGAATGAATCACACTTCACATTCATAGTGAATCTCAATATTTACAAGATACTATTTCAAAAAAATCTATTAGTAAATACAGGAAGATCAGTAGAGTAGAGGGAAGAGAATGGCAGGGTAGGCAGGAAACACTGGGGACTGAATTAGAACAAATTATACTCTGTGATTTTACAATCATGTCACTGTTTATTCTATCGTATGTGTAACTAAGAAGAACAGGAGTGAGATTAAGGGAGCAGAAGAGTTAATGCTGAGGACTAAAGTAGAAGAGTTTATATTCCACCTGTTCGTAATCATGTCATTCTGTATTCTATTGTCATATGCATCTAACAAGAACCAAAAAAGAGAAAATACCAGTCTTTTAAATGAATCAATCAGTCATAATTAATCTAATCATACTTTTCCTTCTAAAAAATAGCAACAAAACAACCCACAATCCCTTACATTTAAACAATAAAAACAACACAAAGAAACAAGGACCTTGGGAAAATTTCAGACCACAGGTTTCCATAAGAGATGAAAACTATCTGCAAAAAGATTCAATTTGATATCCTACCAAAAGGTAGTAAATACATATGCATTTCCATGCAGTCACCCTTAGATACAGATAAGTTATCTATAAGTTCTTGCCAATACGAGTCTTGCTTTCTCTGGGTTCATGGGTTAGTTTTCTGGAGCATGTGGGTATGGGAGTGCGGTTTCCACTTGTATATTTCAGTTCTGGAGTCTGCAGTGACACTGTGTCACACTGGTTAGAAAACAGAAGAAGAGGAACAAGAAAGAGCAGGTAAACAAGATATTCCTAGGCTCTCTCTAGAAGCAGCAAAGGAAATCCACAGTGGGCTTAGGAGCTGGGCGGAGAATTAAAGAACTGAGCTAGACTAACATACTGCTTTTTCTACAAACCAGGTAGAAAAAGAAATGAAACAGAAATTATACGTTTTAATATAGTTAATAATGCAGTGTAAACTAAAAGGTGAGATTAGTTCATAAAATCATCAGGTAATGAAAACTCCAGAACAATCAGCCATGAAGAGTACATTAGTCGGTGCAAGCAAATGATTAAACTTTGATACAGACTCCAAGAAACTGCTATGGTTGCCTGTGAATAAAATCTAAATATCAAGCTAACGGTGCAATGGCAGAGCTTTCAAATTTTTTTTAATTCTATCATAAATTGATGTTCTATAATTGCATATATTTTTGGGATGTGAAGTGATGCTATGATATATGAATCTAATATGGAACACTTAATCCAAGCTATGAACTACAGTAGGGATTTACAAAGTAGTGAGCAAGAAGATTCATTGTGGTGTAGAAGCAAACATTAGCACTCTCCATTATTTGTTTGAATCTAAATAAGAAAGGCACCATGATCTGCAGTATTTAAACACTGAATTTACAGATGGACACTTCCTTCTGTCCTAGCCTCAATGGCTAGCGGTCATACGTACATTTTAATAGGTTATTTATATCCCAACACTGAGATCGCGCAACATCTCATTCTTTCATCTCTGTTTGACAAGCAGGAAAGAATCACGCTGTATGTTCCCAGCTTAAACTATCAACAGATTATATTATCATTTAACAGTCATACGTAAAAATCCAAATATTTTTCTCAAACACAGAGGGTTAAAATGAACCCTAAATCCAGTTTGCCAATATTCTTAACAATATTTCCAAACTTTTGTGATTTGGTACTTCTATTAGTTAAAATTTTATCATGTGTATTAAATGATTAAATACACTACTATGCCAACATCTTATGAAACTATGACCTAAAAATGAATTTCAAAGATATGATGTAAAATATTTTTAAATATCTTGCTCATGGAACTGGCTTTCAATTTTATTCACTTGTATCTTAAAGAGCAGTGGTTGCAAAACAAAATATCAAGAAGTGTCCTGTGATGTGCATATGATCGTGGTCCTAGGAGATTAAACAGCGCTGAGCAATTCCTGTTGCTGGTGATGTCCGAGTGGCTATGACACGGAGAATGGACAGCGTCACTTGTGTGTCTCGGTACCCTGGTGTAAACAAGACTCCCATGCAGTCTGTTCACTGACCCACAGAACTTTACTCCTGACAATGATAACACGGGGCAAGCCTGATGGTTCGAGCATTTCCTGCACTTTAACTTATATTCCTGTCCAATGCGATCCTCAGCACTTTCCTCTCCTACAAGCCAGGGAGAAGACTCTGTTCAGTGCTAACTTAGGTCTTTGTTATTGTCATAATGCTCAGTCCACGACACATTTAGAAAAAATGTGGGGCAGGCCCTATTGTGAAGTGTCCTTTAGTTGGTGCACAGTAACATAATCCACTGGCTTTTAAGTCTCCATCTTCAAATGTTGGACACCTATAAGAGTTGCTAGAGAAATCAGTTCTAGTGACTATATATCTGCTTAGGTCAAATTATAATTCATGATTCTCTACCCAATCCAGACATTGACATCAGTTCCGTAACTTTAGCTTTGATATAGCATTTAAGCCCAGCCTCTCATTAGAATCCTCCCTGCCCTCCCCTGTGTCTGAAAACACATCTCCGTATCATCCTTTGGATGCATTTCTGTTTTAAGGCCTTTGTTCAAAGTATTCTTCATCCTCCTGAGGTCTCCTGCTCTCAGAGCGGTGAGTGCTGAAATTCTATCATTTCGGAACCCTTCCCTCACGTGTGACCTTCTCCTCGAGGGCTTCTCTGATCTCACCAACAAGACATCACCTCTTCCTTCTTTGTGTTCTCGCAGCACTTTATCCATCTCATTCAGCGGTTGCAGTACCTGCTCGGTGGCAAAATTGTTTATGAATTCTTTTCTCCTTCTAAAACATACACCAGACCAACCAGTCTGACTCAGCTGTATTCCTCCACTGTGCAGAATGCTCTCAGGGTGAATAAATGTTACCAAAATGAATAAATATGATAATCACCTGTGTTACTGTTTACAAAAGTGCACCTAGGGACAAAGTTCTTTGATCTTTGAAATTTACAACAAGAATACTAATGGCATCGTTAAAACAAATGCTGCATACAGCACTTTGGACAAGGTTAAAATTGTCATGTGTGCTTCCCCTGTTCCGGCTGGAGTGATTTTTTACTTTTTCTAATTTAGTTTCTCTTTTGAATTTCTACAAGTTTAATTTGATTATTTCTCCTCTCTGCTAATGTTCTCAAGTATTGATTTCTGTGTGCACTTAATTTTCAATTTTATTTACTTTTACATTTAAGGTTTAACTCATGTTTGCAAGTTTACATGATATAATTCATATCAGGTGTTCAAAACAGACTTTCTTTTTAAAAGAATGAGGAATTTCACGAGTTTTGAAGTCAACTTTGATAAGAAATAGTGCTCATCTTCTGTGTTTTGGATTTAACATAATTTTCATTGAACCAGGCATGTCTTATTTTTCTATATAATCTATAGAAATAAAGACAAACAGAACAGTGAGTGAAACCATGCACATTCAGAACACCATCCATAAGGTACAGGCTGGGATTATAGAGTTACTCGGAAGTAAGCATCACTGGGGGGAACTGGTATCCCTGATGCGTATCACCTCATACAAAGCATGAGAAGTTTGGTGGCAACTAAGTAACACATCTGAGAAACTTTTAAGCTGAAACAAACAAAAATTCTTCATTCAGGTGTAATTCAAGATCTTCATACAATTATATCAGTTTAAAAACATATATAGTCTGATAGTGTGTACTGGAGAGGACCCTGAGCCAGAGAATCTCCTTCTGAGTCCTGCGTCTCCCATATGTGTTCACTGATGTGAGCCCAGGATACTTTCTATGCTACCCTTAAAAGTGTAGGTAATAATACTAGATGCTTTCTGACACTGTTGTGGATATGTGTGTGTGCAAAAATCAGGTTTAGGTATGTTAGCATTAAGGCTCAGTTTCAAATAGTAGCTTATAAGTTTTGCTTAAATCATTCAACTTTCTCACAGTAATTTTGTGCTAAGCTTAGTTAAAATGTGTGCATACTCATCCCCATGAAGTTAAAAACTGTAGAGGTAAAAATGGTTCTTCACTTGTTTAAAACATTTTCTAAAAAATTTTGAAGGAAAAATACGAAGACCCAGGAATTTCACACCTAGCCAACCTATGATTTGCATGCAATAGTAACATGAAGTGTTTAGAGATGAAGTTATTCTGTAGGAAGAAACATCACACAAATGTTTGATCCGACTGAAAAAACATTCAACATAAGGACAAAGCCATTACAATTAGAAGATATTAATGCCAAGAAATGATTTAAAACAAAAAACATGTAGTCTCTCCTCCCCAATTTATTGAGGTATAACAGACAACCAAAAAGTGGCTCTCTGTGAATGACATTATGCTTTGATACACATGTATTTCTGAAATGATTGCCATAATTAATTTAGTTAACACATTACCTCACATAATTTCTTTTTAAAATTTAATGTGGTGAAAGTATTGGCAATCTTCACTCTTGGCCACTATTCAATTATACAATGCAGTTTTATTAAGTATATAGTCACATCATATGTATTAGATTCCTAGAATTTATTCATGTTATTACTAAAAGTTTGTGTTTTTACAAAACCTCTATTTTCTGTGCCTCCAGGCCCTGGTGACTGTCATTCCACCGTGTTTCAATGACTTCAACATTTTTAGAGTCTAAATTTCCTCTGTTCTTCTCTGGCGCTAAAGCTTAACCCATTTACTTTAGTGCTTATCACTAACTTTTCCGTGACTTTGGGATGATTTTTATGGCTGAATATCTGCAGACTCTTTCACATAAAGGCCATTTCTACTCAGAGAAGTTCAGAACTCTCTTTTCTGATGGACTGTCTATCTCCCTGGGTAAAATCTCTAACCCCTTGTCCAGAGCTGGGGAGTAACAGAGTATCATGACACTGTTACGGAGTGACGGCCTGCTTTACAAATGGGTGCAGGATGGGGCAGTGAGCTCTCTTCCCCTTTGCTTGCCTGTCACCGAGTGTAACCTTTCCTCTATGCTTGGGCAGGAGGCTGATCAGAGTCCAAATATTCTCAACTTGACCTTCTTGGGGAGCATCCTCTGCTCCTCTAGAGGCAGTTAAGTGGAGCTTTCTTCTCCTATGATGGGAGCCACCATTATCTTGGCCATGCCATGAATTTATCCCCACAACTTGGCATTTTAAGGACCTGATCCTCCTATGCAAAAAATATCTACTCCTTTGTCTCAGAGATGAAGGAGTAAGAGTTCTCAAATGCCCATGTTTCACATTTATTTGAGATATTTTAGCAAAATGATTAGCCTATTCTCGTGGTCCGTATAGGTAGAACCTATACTCATCTTAAAGCATCGCTATCTTCTCTTTCTTGTCTATGGAGGCCCTGTTTTAGGCTCCCTCACGTTGTACATGGCCGTATGACCTTTTTCCAGCCAGGGAAACATGAGCAGATATGAGAGGTTTTCTACTGCCGTGCCCAGCAAATAACGTTATTCATGCCCCTATTCTGTGCTCTTCCCCTTTCTCTCTGATGCTGGTGATAATGAGGCTCTAAACAATGAAAACGACTTGAGATGAAAGGAGCTTGAGCCTGAGTAATTGTGCCGTGGGGCTCCACTGGCCATGCTAATGCCCACTCAGGACTTCCATGGTGGAACAATACTAACTTTCATGTGATTAAGCCTCTGAAATTCTGGTGTCTATTTGTTAATCCAACAAGTCTGGCCCACAGGGATTGTATATTCAAGATTCATGCTTGTTAAAGTGGTAGCAGAAGGGAGTGCATATTTGGATGCTTAAAGAAAAAGGAGACAAATATCAGTGCAAAATCCTTCATAAAGCAATAAGAATAAGGACGGAACATGGGTTGGTGGATGGGCCACACACAAGAGGAAGCTGTTCCTGTTATCTATTGTTGTTTTGTAAACTACTGCGAAACCCAGCAACTTCAAGCAGAAAGAGCTTCACTCTACTTTATTACAGCTTATGGTTTTGGGCATCTGGTATTCAGGGAGAACTGCACTGAGGAATTCTTCTGCCCCAGGTAGCACTGACTGAGATTGTTGAAGGGTGGTTGTGGTTACTGCAATCCCATGTCCTGTGCCTTGGTGCAAATGGCTGGAATACATAACTCAACTAGGACTGGACTGGGGTGGAGGGTGTGACTTCTCCCCAGGTGTTGAAGGACCCAACTACTTGAATAGTTCCTCAAGCCTCCCAGAAAGAGCATTCTAAGAGACTTGCTGGAAATATGCAAAATTGTTTGTGATCTTGTCTCAGAAGTGCCAGGTCAATATCAAGGGCAAGAAAATTAGACTCCACCTCTCATTGAAAAGTGTGGCAAATCGTTTACAATCACTTTTCATCTAAAGCAGAACTCTTTTTAACAAATTGGAAGGAATAATTCATTTGTGTGGATATAGGTTTGCGTTCAGAACCCCTGGTGAAAAAATGAGGAAATCCTACTTCTCTCTAAGTAGGATGGTGACATAATGTTTTTTGAGAGCTTTTGGAGTGAGGGTGGGTTACCAGGCATGCTGGCTCCAGTCCTCTTGGAAGTGGACCCCAGGATGGAACTGATGTGCAGATTTATTTTGGGATGGGCAGTATTTTTAGGACAAAGGAAAGAAGCAGCAGAAGTTCACGGGTGAAAGCTTTTAGACCAAATGCAAGTGTGAGGATTACTAAAGGAGGTAGGAAAGTGTGTTAGTCAGCTTTTCTTCACTGTGACCAAAATATTTGAAAAGAACAATGTAGAGAAGGAAAAGTTTATTTTGGTTCATGGTTTCAGATGGTCAGTCCATAGTCAGCCAAGTCCATTGTTCTTGGGCCTGAGGTAAGGAAGAACATCATGGCAGGATGGCATGGTAGAGAAGTGCTGCTTCATGTATGGCAGGGTCAGGAGGGGAGAGATAGAGGTAGAGATGGAGATGGAGGTGGAGGTGGAGGTGGAGGTAGAGGTGGAGGTGGAGAAGGAAATGGATATAGAGATGGAGATAGAGAAAAAAGAAATAGAGATAAGAGAAAAGAAGAGAAGAGGAGGGGCCACAGGGAAGTTGCACATTCCAGGGCCCACTCCCAGTGACCCACCTCCACCAGTAACATTATACCTGCCTACAGTCGTCACCCAGTTGGTCCATTCAAACTAGGATGGGTTGATTAGGTCATAGCACTCAAAATCCATTCATTTCATTTCTGAACATTTCTGCATTAACACAAGACCTTTGGGGAGACACCCCACATTCAAACCATAACAGAGGTCTAGGACAACTGACTAGGACAACTGACTAGGAAAACACTCAGACTGAAGTGCACTTCTGAGAAAGGTTCCGTGAGAATGATGTGAAGTTCCAAAACCAGGAGTGTGCCATCAGACAGAAAGGGCTCTCCGTTACCTCCACCATGTTTACTCCCGAGAGCAGCCCAGGGAGAATCTGGCCTGTAGGGAATGTTATGATGGATCAAAGTCATGAGAGCTGGAGTCCCTGCGTCAGCTGCATTCTGCTGAGCGATTCTCCTTCAGGAAGATCTGAGCAGTACACATTCATGGGTGCCATATTAAACTTGAAAATCTTGGAGAAGGGCTGAAAAAGTTTGTCAAGGAAGAGTTTACTCAAGAGGCATGGTAATAGCCTCTGTAGTTGATTCCTCTGGGCTTAGTGACTGTGGATTGTGAGTACAATAGACTTCCTATGAATTTCTTGGGACTAGTTGTCTAGGTTCAACATAAAACTCCTATTCCCTTTCCTCAACCTACCTTTAGTGCTTTCTGTCTTTTATAATTTATTACATGACTCATACAGTTGAATTGATATAGAAGAGAAATTTGAACAATTCCAAAGAGTACATTCAGATTTTTTAACCAAATTGATACAGTTATATACACATTTATCCATATGTCCCTTTGAACAAATGGCCACCTGTCCCAGGTATATTACATGGTGATATACCTGTGAGTGAAATTTGTAGAATACAGAGAAAGTGTATACTCAAGGTTAGAGAATCAAGGACAATGGTTTCCAAAATATATTAATTCCCAACAACACCTGCAGAGTCTAAGAATTCCTTTTTTGACATTGTCATTTACTGATTATTTCTTTGTTTTGTTTGGATAGTTGTCACCATTCTGGTGGATGTATAGTGAAATTTGAAATCAAGCTTTAATATGCATATTTTAAAGAGAGAGGGACAGTGAGAGAGGGAGAAAGAGAATTAATTTTATTTAGTTTTCATGTGGCTTTCATTGTTCCAACACTTTGTTGTGTATGTGGTGCTGGGTTCGATCCCACAGCTTTGTGCATGCCAGGCAAGTGCCGTGATCACTGAGCCCCTTAATGATTTTTAAGATTACTAAAAAGAAAGATCATCATTCCAGCTTGCATGGAGCTACCCTTTGTGTACAGTGTTTGCATGTCTCTTCCACTTTATTACTTGGTTATTTGTCGTTTTCTTCTTTGAATTCTAGAAAACCCATCTGGTATCCTTGCAATGAAATCTTAGTTAGTTTTATATATTGCAAATACCTTCTACTTTTATGTGGCTTGCATTTTTACATTAGTAATGATTTCTTTGGATAAATGTGGATTGGTGTTAAAACTGATAAATAAATGGGGTATATTCAAATAACAGAATTATATATAGCAATAAAAATGAATAATTAGGAGCTCTTTGAAAAAAAATGCATGGATCTTAATAATATAGTTTATAAAGGAAATAATCTAATAAAATAATGCAGCCTTTATGATCTCATTTATTACAAGCCCAAAAACAGACAAAGCTAATGTCTGCTTTTAGAAGTCAGGGTCATGACTGGGCACGGGTGTGGAGAGACTTCCAGGGCTCTAACAACATTGTCTTACTTGATTCAAGCTGCATTCACAGAATTATTTGCTTTATCAGCTATTGAGTTGTACAAGTGCAGGCTGTGTTTCTCAGACACAGAATATATAATCATTTCACACTTAAGAAACAATTGAAACCGTGAAATGTTAATTTTATCAAGAAGATGTAAAAAATACCAAGAAAAGGAAAAGCATTCTTAATATACTATGTATTTCAAACAAATTTTACTGAAGATGGACATTACAAGAAATAGAATAAACTCAGATAATTATTCTGCCAACCCATTTTATGTGTTTCCAATGAGGAAATCTGCCGTCTCAGGTAACAAGAATTTACGGTTATGTTGAAGCTTGAGAGCTTTTTTTTTTCAATCAATTTTTATTGAGTTTGTTACGTGGCTTTCGTTGCTCTGACACTTAGTTGTGTACGTGGGTGCTGGGGTTTGAACCCGTGTACTTGCGCATGCCAGGCAAGCGCCATGACCACCAAGCCACCGTTCCAGCCCCCCCCCCCCC
>PVKS010051960.1:0-10942 GCA_004027875.1 Aplodontia rufa
TCGCTAATCTAACTAGAAGAAGGAGAGAATCAAAGCAAATCAATAAAATCACCAACGTAAAGGGGGTGATCACCAATGACCCCTTTGAAACCAAACAGATTTTCAGAACATATTTTGGAAAACTACACTCCTCTAAATCAGATAATCTGGATGACATGGACAAATTTCTAGACACATACAGCATCCCCAAATTGACACAGGATGACACTGAATTTCTAAAGAGCCCATAACAGGCACTGAATTCCATAGAGCAATTAAAAGTCTTTCAAAGAAGAAAATCCCAGAACCTGATGGATTCTCCACTGAATTTCACCACAGTTTTGAGGAAGAGCTAACACTTCTCCTTATGAAGCTATTCCAAGAAATTGAAAAAGAGGGAACTCTCCCAAACACTTATTATAAAGCAATCATAACTCTGATACAAAAATCCAACAAAGACACATTAAAAAAAAAGAAGGAAAGAAAATTACAGACCAATATCCCTGATGAATATTGATGCAAAATCCTTAATAAGGTTCTTGTAAACCACATTCAAAAACAAATCAAGAAAATAATTCATCATGATCAAGTGGGATTCATTCCAGGTATGCAAGGCTGGTTCAACATATGCAAATCAATGAATGTGATTCATCACTTAAACAGAATTAAAGAGAAAAACCTTGTGCTCATCTTAATAGATGCAGAAAAGGCCTTTGACAAAATCCAGCACCCATTTAAGCTCAAAACTCTAGAGAAAATAGGGATCAAAGGAACTTAACTTTGTAAAGGCCATATATGCCAAATCCTCAGGCAGTATAATACTAAATGGAGAAAGGTTGAAAGCATTTCCACTGAACTTAGGAATAAGACATGGCTGCCCGCTTTCAGAGCTTTTATTCATTATAGTCCTCAAGACCTTTGCTGGAGCAATCAGGCAAGAGGAAGAAATCAAACGGATCAGAATAGGAAGGGAAGAAGTCAAAATATCCCTTTTTGCTAATGACATGATCCTATATCTGGAAGACACAAAAAATTCCACCAGAAAACTGCTAGAGCTAATGAACAGATTTGGCAAAGTAGTGGGCTATAAGATCAGCACCCATAAAATCAATAGCTTTCCCATATGCCAACAATATTTGGGCAGTAGAAGAAATTAGGAAATCGGTCCCTTTCACAATATCCTCTAAAAGTATAAAATACTTGAGAATTAATCTAACAAAAGAATTGAAAGTCTTCTAGAAGGAAAATGATTGAACACTCAAAAATGAAATTGCAGTAGACCTGAGAAGATAGAAAGATGTTCCATGCTTTTGGTGAGGCAGAATTAAAACAATTAAAATGGCCATTCTGCCAAAAGCATTGTAGAGATGCAATGCAATGCAATCCTTACCAAGATTCCAATGTCATTCTTTACAGATATAGAAAAAGAAATTCTCAAATTCATATGGAACAACAAGAAACCCAGAATAGCCAAAACATTACTAAGCAAGAAAGACAAAACAGGTAGTTTTGCAAAACCAGACCTAAAATTATACTATAGAGCTGTAGTATTATAAACAGCAACTATGCTGGTATCAAAGTAGGAATGAAGACCAATGGAATAGAAGAGAAGACTGTGAGACAAACCCACAAATCTTTAAACATTTGATCTTTGACAAAGGTGGTCAAAATATAACATGGAGGAGAGACAGCCTATTCAACAAATGGTGCTGGACAAACTGGACAGCCACTTGCAGAAAATTGAAATTAGATCCTTATCTCTCACCTTGCACAAAAATCAAATCTAAATGGATCAAGGAATTAGCACTTAAACCAGCTACCACACAATTGCTAGAAGAAAAATTAGGATCAACACTCTAGCATATGCGAGCTGGTAATGACTTCCTCAACAAGACTCCTAAAGTGAAAGAATTATAGTCAGAAATCAATGAGTGAGATGCCATTAAACTAAAAAATTTTTGTACGGCCAAGGAAGTAATCAAAACAGTCAAGACACAATCTATAGACTGGAAGAGAGTCATGGCCTGTGATCCCTCAGACAGGGAACTAATATCCAAAATTTACAAAGAACTCAAAAAACTCAATAACAAAACCACAAACAATCCAATCATTAAATGGGCCAGAGAGCTCAACAGTAACATTTCAACAGAGGACATTGAGCAAGCCAATGAATACATATGAAAGTGTTCTAAATCACTGGCAATCAGAGAAATACAAATCAAAACTACATTAAGATTTCACCTCACTCCATTCCGACTGGCAAATATGAAGAATATAAACAATAACAAATTTTTTGAGGGGTTGTGGGGAGATAGTAACACTAGCACACTGTTGGTGGATTTACAGACAGCTCCAACTGCTCTGGAAAGCAGTGTGGTGACTCCTCAAAAAATTAGGGTTGGATCCACCATATGACCCCTCTATCCCTCTTCTGGGTATTTTCCAAGAGGAATTAGAATTAGCACATTACAGCAACACAGCAAAATACATGTTCATAGCAGCTCAATTTACAATAGCTAACTTATGGAAACAACACAGATGCCCCTCACTGGATGAGTGGATCCAAAAGCTCTGATACACACACACACACACACACACACACACACACAATGGAGTTCTACTCAGCTATTAGAATCAATGATATTGCATCTATTGAAGGTAAATTAATGGCACTGGAAGAAATCATGCTGAGCAAAGTTAGCCAAACCCAAATAGTCAAGGGCCAAATGGTATCTCTCATTTGTGGAGGCTGGACCTAAACCCAGGCTTGGGAGTAAAGTAAACAAAAATCATGTGTTTGATCCATAGAACAAAAATGCAAAATGCTAATATTTATGAGATACGGTTGCAAGATACTTCATAAGATATTTACATAAGCTATGCTACATACGTGTGCAAAAATGTAAATGTTTAATTTCATTGTCAAATATTTTGAAGAATAACAAGGGATAATTGGAAGGGAGGTGAAGGGGAAATGTTGGAACTGAGATAAAGCAAGATATGTTCCAAGCAGGTATAAATGTCACTGTATATACTTTAGCCATATATATATAAAATGTTCTTCATAAGTATAAGAATTATGTCACTGTATTTGGGTTTTTTAGGAACAATATAGGACCCAGACAAAAGGCAAGGATCAGGGGATGGAAGAAGAGAGGTAGAGGGGTGAGGCAGGGGGATATTGAAAAAATTGCATTGCTGATTTGTGTGCATCTAAGAATATGCGACAAATTCTCCCATCATTAGGTAAAATATAATTCACTCATAAAATGTATATAAATAGAAAAGAATATACATTTTTATAAATTGATTATATGCATATATTTTCTTGCAAACCAACAAGCCTTTATTTCATCAGCACCTCCCACCCCACTGAAGAATAAAATTATAAAAACACAATCGAGGTTATTCACAGAATTTCATGTTGATCTTCAGAATAGTGAGTAGCTCATGGTGGATGTCAACATTTGTTCCATGAAACTGATTCAATGACATGACCTTACTGAATCTCACTTAGCACTTTTATGCCTCCTTCCCAGTCTGGTCCATCAGGAGATGGACCAGAAATCATCAGGAGAAATCATTTATGTCTAAAAGAAGATGAAAACTATTTTCACATGTTGATCTATCCTTCGAATTGACCATAGTATTGTCATATGTTATGATTTTATGATCAAAACTATACGTATATAATAAATCTTCTGAACCAACAAGTCAATACAGATTGAATCACTTGATCTTTACGTTTTGATGTGCACCATTGTATTTAAAAACATGTATCTCTCTGTCCTTTGACTTCTTTACTATTTCTTCCTTCAAGAGTACTCTCTAGGGCTGGAGCAATACCTCAGCAGTTACAGTGCATGTCTAGCATGCACCAGTATGCAAGTTCAAACCCCAACACCACATATACAACGATGTCTTGGAGCAAGGAAAGCCACATGAATAACTAAATAAAAAAGTGCTTCTCTCTCTCTCTCTCTCTCTTTCTCTTTGTCCCTCTCAAAAAAAAAAAAAAAAAATCCCTGTAGAGCTGGAGCTGTGGCTCAGCACAGAGTGCTTGCCTGTCATGCACAAGGATCCAGGTTCAAACCCAGCACCACCCACACAACTAAGTGTTGGAGAAACAAACACCAGATGAAAAAATAAATAAAATTGATTCTGTCTTTCTCTCTCTATCCCACTCTCTCCCTCTTTCTTAAAATGAAAAAAAAGAGTACCCTCTATAGAGTTAACTCACAGAGTTTGTCCAGTATTACTGAAAAGTAGTAGCTCTGCTCTTCTAATACTTGAGCGATTTCATAATATTCTTTTCCCAGTGATTCATACATATTTTGATATTCATAAAGGTTAGTACAATTCCTAGAAGATGAAGTTCACATAGAAAACAAGACAGCTGATCAAGAAACTTTCTTTTCCTAAATGTTTTAAACCAGATTTTCTGTTTTTATTTTGTTTTATAAACAATTTTTATTTTCTACATACCTTCCTTGTAATTCTTTTAACTATGAAAGGATTTTTTGAAGTGTTTCTGCATAATTCATACTGAATATAGTGCATAGAAACTGGCATTATTGGGGTATGCATATAAATTATTCATATGCAAACTAAGGATCCTGGGACCCAGCACCACTTGAATATATAAAAGTCTTGCTCTCTTCTTTGTATGATATCTTCCAGTCCACCAAAATACATGTCTAATCATATTAAGATCTTAACTGCTGCATTAGGTAAAACAAGAACATGAAAAGACAGAAATTGTTAATATAAAACAATTATAATTTACGACTCATCTTTTCCAATCCCCAGAAGGAGAAATATATGTCTTTTGGTGTTTGTTTTTATAACCTGTATATTTTAAGCACTTCACCCCAGCGTCTATTTTTCTCACACTGGAGCGTGTTCTATTTATACCTATTCATTTTCTCCTAAAGCAATATTTAAAGAAACATAATTCCAAACTAAAGAGGCAATATGGTTCCTTGATTATGACCACCAATCTCAAAATTGTCATCTCCACTGTGTGACTCTTTCAATATTAGAGATATAGGGAATTGTGATAAAGACAGAGGGGTGATGACTAAAGTGGTCATCTCAAGATAGAGTATGTTCCAAATCACAAAAGCTCTCTCTGAAATAGATATAGAGGTGACACTCTACTTGAACTTTGGAACTGGCACAATGTCTTAGTCTTAACCTAATAGGTCATCTTAGATCACTAATCTCTGAGGCAGGGAATGATCTCAGGAGGTGATTAGCTGGTAGCCTTATATGACAATCATCAAACTGAAGTCAAAGGTTGACAGAAAGGAAACAATAAGAACACCAGTTGTGTGTGGATCTTTTGTTTCAAGATGTTCTTATAAAAATGCTACCATCATTCTGGGCTAATATCTGGGTTTACAATCCACCTCTAGCTGGACTTCTATGGAATTAGAAATTGAAGAAAGTTGAGCTTTGACAGAAATATTGTTGTTATTCCACTCTGTTTACTTTTTTCTTCTCTTCTTAGGTGCCTTTGTACACTGCTCAAAGCCCATAGCCATTTTTGTTTTCTTTCATTGCCCTTCTGCTATCACTCAAAAAACAAAACAAAAAACTCATTCTTAACTATTTTGTGTAAAAATCATATCAAAATGTCTCATGTCCCCAGATAATTTAGTAAAGCTTTAAGACAAAAAAGATCAGATCTGCAGGTATTCCAAGGAGCATCAAGCATAAGCAAGACATGAGCTTTATTCAGATTGAACCTACCTAATTTCTTCACCAGGCATAGATAATCAACCATTTATGAGGCTTGGTCTGTTAAAAAAATTTTTTTACTCTTGTTATTAAGTCATAGGATTAGAATCTCTGAAATTTTAATATTCTAAATGTAGTGAACTTTCATATAAAGATGATACCTTTGAATGTGGAAATCAATATATTACATAAAAGAAAGGCACTAAGATGCTAACATAAAAATGAAATAGTCTAAGCACAAAATATCTCATCTTGTCTTTTAACTAGTACTTCTTCATCTAGCACCAGAAGTATGTTCACACCTAAGAGGGCATCTTCTCTTTTCATTAGAATTAGTAACTAGTTCAGTGCTTTTCACTTGAGTTAGACTTCTTCAAGCATCCTTACATTAGCCTCCTTGAGCATATCCTGTAGAACCTCATCAGAAGGCCAATAAACAACTTGAGAAAATAACAGAAAAAAAATTGAGTTGGAGTAAACAATTGAAAACAGCCTGAGGGAGACAACACTGTCCAGCTGGCTTTGTCTCTCATTCCTGCTCTTGATTGTCCCATCAATATTAATTTCCTAGGATCATGATGGCATGATCTGGAATTTCTGGGTTGATTTTGTTTTTCAGTTACTCTCTTCCCAATAGAGCCAATTTTTTAGAAAACTTAGTGCAAATTTTCTATCATCAATTTTGTTATATTTCTCTGATTCACTTCTTCCTATTTCCTTTTCTATTAATGCCTTCATTTTTGAATCATTGGTAGTATAAATTTCCTAAGCTGATTTAAATTTCTCTACAACTCTCCAAAATCAACTTACTGCTACCCCAGTCAAAACAATCTCTTCATGAAATTACAAATTTACCCTAAGGTTCCAAATATTCTGTTGTTCTACATTGAATTTTCCCCTTTTCTCTTCCCTTTCTTTTGAGTTGCGTAAGCATTCATCAATGATTGTATACCCATGTAATTTTCTAATTTATGTGGGTCCTTGCTGAACCTATGATCTAGCTCTTTATTTTACTGTGCCTTGAATTGCATATTATTGCATATGTTTGGGTTTTGTTTCCCCAATTACACTATCAATTAAAGAAAATAAATTTTATAACTGGACACTAATGGTGCAGCTTTCCCATCTCCAAAAAAGGCACTAAACCACAAAGTTAGCATTCGCATAATGTTCGTTTAACTTCGTTCAGTAGCATGGGCTCAAAAACTAATTATTTAATTTTATTAAAAATGAAAATATTTCTGAATTTTAATACTGTATAAGTGCTTAAGCTTTGGGGTTCCTAGGAGGAACTACCAAACAACAACAATGCAAAAGCAGCAATAAACCCACCAAAAACCAAAAAAAGGAGCAGAAAAGAAATAATGTACTTTCTATAAAGTTGTAGAGTTCAATTTGTTTCAATTCAACAAACATGTCTTTAAATAACTGAATTACAGACATTATGCTATACAGAGGTGACTGAGAGGAGTAAGTTTTAACTTACAAGGAGAACAAAAGCTAGAGGAAAAAGAAGGTCTAAATCAATCAAGAATATAACAGGCACAATTGGTGGCAATAGAATCACATAAGAAAGAGAAATTTATTCAAGATGGGCATGAGTGATTTTGCAAGATGTCAGGTAAGACTTGGCTTTGAAGTGTGGACAGAACGTTGAGAAATGAGATAGAAGACCATTACAGAGGGGGAAAGCCCTCTGAGGGCTAAGAGTGGGGAAAGAGGATAGCAAAAACTAAGACATGGAAAAATATTTGAGTTTAGGACTAAAGGATAATGGGGTAATATCTAGGTAACTTGGGAAAGTGAGCATTCATCTCTTTACCTTTATTGTCTCTTAAAGCTGTTATGGTTTGGATGAAAGGTGTCCCTCAAAAGCTGGTGTAAGACAGTGCAAAGGCTCAGAGGTAAATGATTGGGTTATGACATCCTTAATTCAATCAGTGAGCTGATCCCCTGGTAGGAGTTTAGAGATTAACTGGTAACTGAAGGCAGGTAGGATGTAGTTGGAGGAGGTGGGTCACTAGGAGGGTGCTTTTGGGGTATGCATTTTGTATCTGGCATGGAGTTTCTCTTTCTGCTTCATGGCAATGCCTTGAGCCACTTCCCTCCACACTTTTCTGCCATGATATTCAGCCTCACCTCAAGCCCCAAGAAATGGAGCCAGTACTCGGTGGACTAAGACCTATGAAAGAGTGAACCCATAAATAAATTTTTCTTCCAAAATTGTTCTTGTCAGGTGTTTTCATCCCAGCAATGAAAATGCTGACCAAAATAGCTCCCTAAGTTGAAGTTAGACATTAGAAAGATACAAACCCATAAGAATAAAGAACATGGGAGACAAGACAGTGCTAAAGAAATTTTGGAAGATGGAGAATAAATGGATACATAAAATCTGAATTGACAGAGTGTGGAAAAAAATAAAATCTGAGTCCTTACTCTAGGAAAAAAAAAAATGTAAGAAACAAGCTGAGTCATGCTCTAGAGAGAATTAAAAGCACTAAGTTCCCCGAAAGGAGGAACTGTACACTGCAATATTGGATTATATTCTTCTTAAAGAGCAGAGAGGTGCTTCAGATATCCTCCCAAAGCCCATTCATCAAGACCTCAGCCCCTCTCTATCCAAACTGAACTGGAGCCTGAAGGGCTGCCTTCTGGAAAAATTGAACTAGAAATGTTCCATGCTCCCAGACACCAGAGTAGAAGAGGATGGGAACAACAACTTAGTAATTTACTAACAAGCAACTGTACTCTCTCCATCCACTTCCCCAGTTTGGTGTCCCCATGGCTGGTATCTTCCTCCTCCTCAGCACTTGGAAGAAAAATGGAAGATTTCTTTTTAATAATCCCAAAGTGAGTGGGGAGGAGATCAATGACATTTAAAGATAGTCCAATGAAGTAATGTTATTTGCCTTATGATCCTCAACAAAGACCTCTGGACACAAAGCTCCCACTAATGTCGTCAGTTACTTAATACTTAAGAATGCATCAGGCTGGCCATGGGGGAGCATGCCTGTAATCCAGTGTCTGGGAAGCTGAGGCAGGAGAATCACAGATTGGAAGTCAAGCCTGAGCTATCTAGGGAGACACCGTCTCAAAATAAAAAAAACAAAACAGGACTATGAGGATGTACATATGTGGTAGTGCACTCCTGTATGTTTCAATCCCAGTACTGAAAAAAAAAAGAATCAAAAACCAAGGAAAACATTTTGAGGAACACCTCCAGCATAGAAGAGAGACACGAATAAACCAGCTGAAAAAGCGAGAAATAATTGCAAAAGAAGTGATGCACAAAGTCAAATAAACATAACAATAAAGTTAGAATTCATATGCTCATTTATATATAGAATATTACAATAAAAATAAGAAATAAGGCAATGTTTTGGTCTCCTAACCACAATTGTTTCAAATGTAGTAATAACAATGCTCTATATTTTACTTTGTTTACTTATCAAATAAATGAGGAGTAAATTATCTCTCTTCCATTTTTATTGAATTAAGTCTGCTATGTACTTTTTGTACATCCAGACATCAAACAGTTGTTAAGAGTCTTGTTTAATTCTAAGAGCTCCCTTCTAAAGCATAACTCCAGCAGTTTTCTAAATAGTATCCTGTGCTCTCTGAAGCAGCTTTTCTACCATTTTCTTTATCTTGTTAGCAGCATTTCTTTTTTTACTTTTTTGATGCTGTTATTGTTACTAATGTCACCTCCTGAATTATCTGTTGGATTCTCCATTACAACTTGATTTTCAATGGAATGTTTTAGAATGATTGTTGCAGGTTAAATATAGTTAAGTTGTATATTTTTCACCATGACAGAGTTCTCCTATTAGTAAATTGATGGATAATATACATAATACAGATTTTATTGTCTGATTCTTTCTTAGGTTTCAAAATAACTTAGAAATAAGCAGAAATCATCTACCCTAAATAATTCTACTGATTATAAATGTATGTCTTGACTATCTAAAATTTTGTCATTGACAGTGAATTCATCTTAATGGATATTCAGTTGAATAGTCTCATCAATAAGAATAAAATAATAAGTTAATGTTTAGGTTTCTTCCATGAAAAATTATTGTGCTGTTCCAGTATTAAGTTGCTGGTCAACTGCCATGGCTTGTAGGTATACATGAAAGAATATATTCTTGTCTGAAGAATTTGGGTTTTGTGTTCTAATATCAGTTTTATAGCATTTAAACACCCTGAGGCTTAGTAATAAGAATTTGGTGTTTATAGGAAGAACAAATACCTTGTCAGAAAGAATAAAAGTATTTCACCTTGAATCTAATATACTACCATTAATTTTAAGGGAAATCTTTTAAGAAACAATGGAAGAGGTAGAAAAAAATATTTTGTTTTCATTAGGCTTAAAGCCTGAAGTTATTGTTTGATCCTCATCAGAAGATCAGTTTCTATACTATTTCACTTTAGACATTGTGGATTTAAGGTCAATTATAATAAACAATAAAAAGTGCATCCAAAATATTCAAAGTGCAAGGTTCTTTGAAAGGATTTTTATTATGCATAGCTTTTATTTTGTTATTTTGCCTGCCCCTTGACATATTGTGGATTTTGCATTATTTTAATTTTTTTCCAGGAAACAACACTAAGGAAAAACACTGCTGGTATCAAAATTCCAGCTGAGTTTTATTCACTTTGATTTACCCCATAACTAGACTCAATGTCTATAAGCCATATGAAGTGGAGGGCTGAACAATTAGCTACTGAATTTTGTCCCTGGAGCTACTTTTCTCCCACTTGTTTCTTAGTGGCGTGATTATCAGAGCAATTACTTTCTTTTCTAGTATAGATGCCCTCATATCTCAAGCCCTATGGCACACATATTTAATAAAATGGTCTTGGGGTGGTAGAATTTCATTGCTGAGAAAACACAGCTTCTGATCATGATCCTAAAATAAAGAAATACATTTTATGTATATCTATAATATCTTGCCTGAAAGCTACACAAGAGGAGTCTTAATAATTTCTGACAGGATGTTGCAGGTTGTGTCTCTGAATATATTTTCAGTGGAGGAAAAAATTGCTTTGCATTTGTGAAGTGGCTACCTTGTAGAGAGAGGGTAGACTCTCTAACACCCAAAATTTGGTTTAGACATCAATACTAGTGATATCACAAATGCACCAACCAGATGTGAAAAGGTTTAGTATTAACAGAATGAGATTTCATGGGAGAATAATGTGACTCATACACAGGTTCAAA
>PVKS010051961.1:0-10938 GCA_004027875.1 Aplodontia rufa
AGACGAAGAACTCATAGGAGTCTGGTGATGGGGAAGATGGGGGAACCATTCCAGAAGCCGATGTTATTCCTACACTAGATACCCATTTAACACATGAGTTCTTCTGGGGGAAACTGCATTAGATGAAACCCATAGTAGCTTATCTATGTGTTAGCATTACCCCTGGTTATCAAAGTTTATAAAAAAAATATATATATATATAGTTCCTCATAGTGCCTCGAATGCATTGTCCCAAAATCATTGATCAGAGAGGGGGAAGAAAAAAAGGAAGAGAGGAAGCATGCAGGGGCGGTACCTAATACTCCAGGGCTCCCACTCTTTACTAACAACACAGAATGGAACAGGAAGGAGCAAATGCTATATGCATGGTTCCACTAGGCTAGCACAGAGGCAATGATAAACTAAGGTAGGTAACTGGACTCACTTTTCTAAGAATAAACACATCAATCTTAATAGAAATGAGGGAATAAAAAAATAGTCTTGTAGGTAAATCAGAACGCAAAAGTTATTTGTAACCTTTAGGTCACCTCAACCTTTTTGCTACATCTCTGAATATAGTAAAGCTGTGATTTGATTTACATCATAAATTCAGTGACAGGCACAGATTGCCTTTCTGTGTGAGGAAACAATGCCTGCAGTCACCATGCATTTTCATGTATGCAGCTATGACCCTGGCGCTTTCAGAAGCGTAGCATGGCACTTACTACATCAAATACGCATTTTAAAAGCATCTCTCTACCTGCTCTGAATTTTGATTTGAAAGTACTGGTTAGAAGCTGCCTTTTTTTTTCCCCCCTTTTTTGGCAGGTCTGGGGATTGAACCCAGGGCCTCAAACATGCTAGGCAAGTGCTCTAGTCCTTCAAAGCCAATTTAAAAAAGAAAGAAAATCTCTGCAGGTAAGTTTAAGAATGAATTAAAAAAAAAGTTATTATGAAGATTCCCCTGTGAATATTACTATAAAAAGGAAAAGGTGAATCAAAAAGAAAAATTAAATAATCATGAATTGTTTGTTAAATGTAGCATAACTTTTAAGCAAACGGATTTTTTATGCTTTCCACATAAGCTTATAAAAAGACAGTGCAAAAGTGATTTTAATTTCTACATTTTTGACTGATTATATTTTTTCTTCAGGTCTCAAAAGAAGGCCTGGGGGCACATCGATTTCTTTACAAACATATCACATATCACAATGCTTCTGCCTGCACGTTGAACCTTTCCCAGTACCCCTATTTTGAGGACTGGGACTTTAATGCAAAAGTGCCTGCCAGTGTCAGAAGTCTGAACTATTTTAGGAACAACACAGAAGTACTTAGTGATCCAAAACATCTCTTTCATTAAGATACGTGCCATGATCACAAGAAAAAGAAACTAGAGACAAGCAAGCTAAAATTATAACATTTTTGTGATCTTAAAGACATCCATCAGCAGATCATCATACCAATTTTTATAATTAAACATCTACATTTAAAGGAACCTATTAAGCCTTTGCTAGTGGCTATTGCTAGCGGGAAGACTGTACAATATGTGCAGCTTATTTTTCAGATACAATTAAAAATTCCAGGTGCAAATCCCAGGTGATTAGAACCATAAATTGTGAACAAAGATTTTTATGGGTGGGAGAGGAAAGGAAAACATGCAGCAGTATAGAAAGAATCAGATTGCAAAGAGCCAGATGGTCTTGGATCTTGGAAAGTGTCACTGACTCCTTGCCTACACTGCCCTAGCTTCCTTTCTATCCTTAACACTGCTGGGCTTTCTGAGGGGCAGATTTGATACACTCTTTCTCATCTCCCTTCTCCTGATTTTTGTATAAATATTTCCATAATCCCTCTAGAAAGTCAGGCAAAAATTTGAGCACACATATGTAGGCATATTTCTAGGAGAAAGCTTAAAATATTTAAGAGACTCAAAAAAGGTCCCAACTATCTACCCCCTAAAAAAAAGAATAAGTACCAATAAGCTACTGCTAAGTTTGCCTTTGCTAAATTCCCACTTGCAAAAAAAAAAAAAACTGAAACACCATCTCCCCCACTCCAAAAAGAGGTTGCATATGTATTCTTCCCAGAAACTGTGGATCCCTACATATTTAAGTTTTTCTAAAACTTTACCAAAATAAAATACAGCAATGTATTCCACTTATTCCAATTTTGTACGCAGCTGAAGAATAGCACAAATGATTTAATAAGGATGCCAGGCTTACTTTATGCTGAGTAAAATCAACAACTATACCTTCAGGGGCCCCTTTAGATCACATATTTAATTACTGAAATAACCAACACCCCCCCAAAAAAGCAAAATGCTCACTTTGACAAGAAAATCATATGATAATAACTAATGGCCAGTTGTTTTAACTTGAGAAGATTCTAAGCAACCTCACTAAGAAATATTAAATGTAATATAACAGACTTTATGTAGAAATGAAAAACAATAACAACTCTTATTAAAGATAAGGTTTATATTTAGTAAGTTAAAAGAAGCAGTTTGCCTTCAGAATAAATGTAAAAGCCCAAAGCAAAAGCCAAAACACTTAATTTCTTAGGAAACATTAAAAAATATTTCAAGATCAAATGTGTTGTATTCCTGCAATGGATAAAAAGGAAATGAAGTACTGGTGCCTGCTACAACATGGATGAAAACTCAAAAACATTATGTTAAATGAAAGCCGTCAGATAGAGAGGCCACATATGGTACGATTCCACTTATATGAAACGTCTAGAATACACAAGTCCAGAGATACAAATAGTGTTTTCCAGGAGTTAGGGGTTGGAGATATTGGGGAATGATGATAGTGGGTAAGGGGCTTCTTCAGGGGTAATGGAAATGTTCAGGAATGAGACAATAATGAGAGTTAGACAATTTTGTGAATGTAATACAAAACACTTGTACACTTGAAAAGAATGAATTTTATGGCATATAAATTAAGCTTCAATAAAAAAAGGCATTAAAAATTCTAAACTCAGCTACATAAGATTTTAAATTGTTAACCTTTTCCAATTTTAGAAAAAAAGATCATGTCAAGACTAATTACCTTGCCAATACAATAAATGTATAAACTTGGCTTACCCTTTGAAAGAAAATAATTTCAAACCAGAATCCACCCCTTCCATATTCCTTGATTGATAGCTCAATTGTCATTTCCATCTCTGAAACATATCTCTGTCTCCTTTGCCACCAATAAATATGAGGGAAGTGGTGGAGTTGGGAAATTACCATGCTATAGTCATCACAGTGAAACCAGTTCAGGGGTGGTGAGCTTAATGAGAAGCAGGATGTTTGCAAGGTCTCAAAGTATCTTCCCCACAGATTGCTTATTAGCTACAACAACAGGAAAATGATATCTACACTGTGGAGAAACCAGACAACACACTGACTCAGTGATCAAAATTAAAATCAGCATAGGAAAAGATGGACATCAGTGCCTTCGGATGTGACATCCTCAGAGGACACTGCATCATTTACACAGTATTCAAAAATGCCAATGCCATGAAAGAGAGGATGAGAAACAGCACTATACTGTAAATGACTAAAAAGGTATAACAACTAAAGTCAACATATAACCCTAGACTATATCCTTTATGGGGCTGTAGATCACTCTAGTGCTTACCTATTATGCAGGAGATCCAGGTTCAATCCACAGCACCACAAAAAAAAAAAAAAAAAAAAAAAAAAAAAAAAAAAAAAAAAAAAAAAAAAAAAAAAAAAAAAAAAAAAAAAAAAAAAAAAAAGAAAGAAAGAAAGAAAAGAAAAAAATTAAACTACCAAACTATATCATATACATTAAAAAGGAAAAGGAAAAAGGATAATTAAAACAGATGTAACAAGATGTAAAAACACTGATGAATTTGGGTAGCTGGTATGTGGGAGAGTCTTTTGTACTTTTCTTGAAACTATTCTGGACTTTAAAAATTATTTCAAAACATTAAGTAAAAAAGAAAAGGCTTCAATGACTTGCCATCGCTCTTTAAATAAAACTCTAAGTCTTTGCCAAGGCCTTGCACATCTTAGCCCAGGCCCACCTCTCCCGAGCCCCTATCCAAGCCTCCCTCTCCTTCCAGCAATACAATCCAGCCACTCTGCCTTCTGTGAGTCCCTCTAGTGCGCCAAGCTCCTTCTCACTGTGACATGTAGGCAATAGAGAGAACATTCCTCCTGTATTCTTCGTGTGGCTGGCTCCATGTCATCCTTCAAGACAGATAATGAAAGAAGACTCAAAAACGGCTTAATCCTTAGAAAGAGCCAGCAAGTTTTAAAATGGGGCTACATTTTGTACCCACAAACACAAACTGGCCTTTGTGTAGTTAGTTACATCAGTATGGATCTAGGATTTTTGTTTTTATTTGAAGACTCTAATGGATGACTTTACCTTCATTGTTAAGTCAAAGAATTAATGAGTTAGAGTGTCTCAGCCTTTGAGACACACATTTTAAATTCTTAAAATTAACTCTCCATCCAAATAAACTATACAAATAGACGAACAAATATGCATACAGTGCCCATAACTTTAATCTACTCAGGATACAGGGATCCATTACTATTAGCCTAATCGCCCACTTCAGAGCATGCCATCTGCCAAATCATTTAAAATTCCCTTATTTCAGAAAGTACAGCTTGATGCTGATCAGACCAAACCTTCCCACAAGTAAGATTCTTAACATGTGATATTTGTGCATGTCAGCCACTGTCTGGCACATCAGAATGATGCACGAATTCTGGAACAAGTAGTTACTGCTCATGAATTCACAGCTATTTCCTCACTTTAGCTGAGGGAAGAGTGATTTTAAAGAGATTGCCATAATATGAATATGCAGAGGAAAATTAAAGCCAGAGCACATGATAAAATTTCACAGGGGGAAATGGCATATTACAAAGCTAATGAGAAAATTAGCCTCCAATAACCTAGAAAAAAAAAATCACAAATCACCCTTGCAACAAAAATACTAGCCAAGTTTAGATTCTCTCTGCCCACTACCTGTATGATCCATTACTGGAAAAGTGTTTACGTGACTTAATACAAGGGTGTTGCAGACAAGCTAGTCCAGACTTTCACATTTGGTAAATGCTCTTCAGTTAATCAAGGAACCAAATGCACTGCACTGTTTTTCCAATTACCCTCATCCTCAAAGGCACTTACGCTGCAGAACCATTTAAATATTTCCACCTAATCTTTTTAAAGCCACAAATCTAAATGAGGACTGCCTAGAAGGAGGGTAGTGTTAGGCAATATGAACTATGTTAGTTATACACACTCAAATCCAATGTTTCTCAAAGTGTGGTCAGTAGATCACAGGCATCCAAACCCCTTGTCAAAATGTAGGTGTCAGACCATGGTCCAGATGTATATCCAAAACTCAGGACATGTTATTTATGCACAGAAGACACTGAACACCATGGCAGTTTCTAAAAAAGATGTTCAGGACTCTTCCCCTCCTGATCCTACAACCACCCACTCACCATCTGACCATGAGGAAGCTAGCATGTGTTAGGGCCATTGAATCATTTCATTGAACTAATCAATCCTCTCTCTTGCATCCACAGTTGGTTTGCTCTTTGGATTCCTTTTCTTTTAGAGTTGTGCTTGGGTGCTGCTCCTGGTTTCTCCACTGTCACGGCTGTGGTGGGAAACAAACTTGATGCCTTGGTTTTTAATGGAACACACAGGCCTCTTGCCTCTTAAATAGGAAGTAGAAGGGAGGAAACATAATTAAGCCACTCAACACCTCCTCCAGGCTACCCCACAGGGGTCCCTGCAGCTCACAAGTGGTGTCACCAAACTCTTAGGGACTAAAGAAATATTTCTCAAGTGCAATCCACAATTTATCTGTATCTATATCACTGAGCAACTAGATAAACGTGCAGATTCCTGGGTCTCACACAAAACGACTGAAGGAATGAGAATCTCTGGCAAGCCAGACTAAGAAACTATTCTTTTAACAAGCTCCCCAGGTGGTTATTAAGCATGAGAAGTTTGAAAACCACAAGTTCTAAGTACAACAAAAAGAACACCCTCTTTAGGGCTCCTTCAGGAAATTCACAGCAGCCAAGAGAAACCATTGCTAACCTTCCTGGTCCTCATATACCCTCTCTCCACTCCCACTCTGGCACAATTTGTGCAGTTCAGCATACACCCATTTAAAATAGCCAAAGGCTGGAGCAGTTGCTCAGCAGTTACGGCGTTTGCGGTGCTTGCCTGGCATGCACAAGTACGCGGGTTCAAACCCCAGCACCACGTACACAACGAGGTCTCGGAGCAATGAAGGCTACATGAAAAACTGAATAAAGTTGATTCTCTCTCTCACTGTCCCACTCTCTTATAAAAAAAAAAAAGCCAAGTATTCTGTTTTTAACTGTGATTTAATTTAATCAGCCATTAAGACTGAAAGAAGAGTCTTTCCGTTTTTTTCTTTCTTTTCTTCTTTTCTTTTCACTTTTCTCCTTTCCCCCCCCAAGGCTGAGGATTGAACACAGCGCCTCGCGCATGCTAGGCAAGGGCTCTGCCACTGAGCTAAATCCCCAACCTGGGACATTTTTCAAACAACTTGAAATGACAGACTTCAGAATTTGAACCGTTTTCTCCTGGACGACTGTCCAACAAACCTTCAGTAGGACACATTCCACCTCCCCCACGCTGAAGACCTCCAAATGAGCTTCAAGGAATACCAGAAGACAGTCCATCCCCAGTGCTCTTCCCATCGGAGCAAAACCCCTGCTCCTTCCAATAACCCAAGATTTAAATAACTCATAACCACGTACAATAAAAATGGAAACAAACTGAAAAAAAAGACTGAAAGAAGAAAAACTTATACACCAACTGAATACAAGCAAAGTCCTTGAGACCATAAAAACACAAATTAGGTTCCAGCTTAGAGAGTTGCCAGTTACTTTTCAAACTTCTGTTGTAAATTCATCCTACAGCATAGCCAAAGGGCACCTCCCAGTGGATTCTAAGCTCCCTGTATCCTTTTTATGCTTGCACACACAGCCCATTGTTACGTCTCCAAGGCTAGATAATACCGTCAACCAACACGAAGCAAAGGACACTCTAAAATAGCATGAGGATTCCATACTCTGTTCAGGTAATCACAGCTCTCTTGAGGGAAGTCTGCTCTTCAGGCTCACCTTGCCCCTGTTTCTGCCATCCACATCTCCCCTGGAGGAACTTAAGGCTCTTATCCTCGATTACACTCTCCTGATTTACAGTGCCAAGCAGCCTTTCGCATGAGGGCTCTCCATAAACATTATCAGATTACGCCAACTCAGGTAACTGACCCTGGACTTCTTAATGTGCCACCTATTTAAAGACAAACCTTCTATATCCAATTCTCTACAGCTCCTCAAATTAGGCTCCTTTATCCATACATTCTACCTACTGTCTTTTTAAAACAAGACACACATCAGGCACTATGGCACCTACCTATACTCTCAGCTCCTCAGGAGACTAAGGCAGGAGGATTACAAGTTTGAGGCCAGACTCAGCAACTTAGCAAGACCCTGTCTTAAAAAGGGCTGAGGATGTGGCTCAGTGGTAGAGTACCCCTGTGTTCAATCTCTGGTACTGTGGGTGGGGTGGCTGTAGTTAGAAAAACCAATACAAGAGAAAATAATAAATAAGGTAACAGGTGAACCATTATACATGACTAAAGACCCTGCAAGCACACACGATAAGCACAAGCAGCACAAAAACGGGAGCAAGCTTAATTCTTCTGCTTGATAGAAAAGTTCTTTTTACCATTATTTAAACCAGAGCTTTATTTTTTAAGACTATTTTCCTGACATATCACTTTATTTTTTTTATTAAGGAGTCGGGTTGTTGTACAATCATAAATGCATATAAAGTAACAATATGATATGCTTTTGATCCTAAACCATAGTTACCCCCACATTGCCTATAGCCCAGTCTCTTAATTCTTCTATATCATGCCCCGTAACAGATAAAAATGCCCATATATATATATACATACACACACATATAAAATTATTAATTTTCCTGAATTAAATGATTGCATAAATATTATTCGATTTCTGGGGGGCAGGTAAAGAGTATGCTAAATTGATTGTTTCCCTAGACCACTTCCTATGCCCCCTCCCTATCTCATCCCTCTGCCTCTTCCCCCTTCCCCCTCCCCAAGTCTATGGTTTCCCATAGATTATACGTTGCTATGCCCTTGGTGGTTCTAATACCTGAGTTTGACTATCTTTCACCCAAGCCTGGGTTTAGCTCTGGCCTCCACAAATGAGGGAAAACATACGACCCTTGACTCTCGGGGTTTGACTAACTTCACTCAGCATGATTTCTTCCATTGCCATCCATTTACCCTCAAAGGCCCCAATATCATTGTTTCTAATAGCTCCATTGTATACCAGTGTTTTGGGATCCATTCATCCAGTGAGGGGCATCCGGGTTGATTCCATAACTTAGCTATTATAAATTGAGCTGCTGTGAATATTGATTTTGCTGTGTCACTGTAATGTGTTGATTCTAGTTCTTCTGGGAAAATACCCAGAAGAGGGATAGGTGGGTTGTAGGGTGGATCCATCGCTAATTCTTTGAGGAGTCTCCACAATGCTTTCCAGAGTAGCTGTACCAGTCTTGCAGTTTACCAACAGTTTGCTAGTGTTCCTATCTCTCTAGCATTTCTTACTGTTTACATTCTTCATCTTTGCCCATCTGACTGGAGTAAGATGAAATCATAATGTACTTTTGACTTCCATTTCTCTGATTACTAGTGATTTATTTTCCACAGTGGCTGTACCAGTGCTTCTTAAACATAAGGCCTATGAATTACCTGGAAAATATTTCTAAAATTCAGGCTGACTTAGGCAATGTGGATAAAGTCCGAGATGCTGCCTTTCTAACAAGCCACCAGTTATTGCTGCTGTTTCTATGGTTCTGCTACTTATTGGGGGCAGGGGGGGGGGGCTAAACAACAGCATCAGCATCACCTGGAGCTTGTTAGACAGGCACCCTGTACCCATCCTCCACCAAAGGAACAAGAATCTGCAGTTCAGCAAGATCCCTGTGGATTAGCATGCACATTAAAGAGCTGACCACCATCTTATACTGAGTGAATCAATCACCAGTGATCCTTTAGAAAATACTAAGCCTCCCAGCAAAGATTCTGGTTCAGTTATTTGAATGCTCCCATGTTGGTGTGTTTTAAGCACACCCAGGTGGTTCTAATGAACAGCCACTGTTGAGAACCAAAGGTTAAAACTACCCTACTTAGGAGGAGTACAGAGTGACTGCTAATGGGTGAGGAATTTCTTCGGGGGATGATTAAAATGCTTTAAAATTGGTTATGGTGATGGCTGTATAATCCTGTACCTATACTAAAACCCACTTAATTGTATAGTTTGAATGGATCAATTGTATGGCATGCAAATTGTATCTCAATGAAACTGTTACACAAACAAAAAACCTAATAGTAGATCTATTTAAAAGTAAACAACCCCCACCAATCAACAATGAAATGGAATTATTTTCTACCCTAGAACTCTGACCCAAGTCTCTGAACTTTTTTTAAACGGGGAAAATCTTTCTTTCCAGAAATATTAAGATCTACTCATCTTTTCAGGATCAATTCAGGGTAATAGAGGAAGAAGAAAGCAGAAACTAAATACTTGTATTACAAAGAATACTACTAGATTTAAAAAACAAAACAAATAACAAAACAAAAAAAGATGAGAAAGAGAAGAAAAGAAGGAGGAAGGGCAAAAAAAAGGGAAGGAACAAAAGCATGTTTATCAGTTTGGAAACTTTAACCTGCTCATCACAAGTTTCTACAATATTTTCCAATAAGTAATTTTTCTTTCACTTCCCCTATTTAAAAATAAATCAGTGAATTCACTGCACCCTGTTCTTCCAATTTTTCTGTATGTTTGAAGATGTTCAAAAACATGCTAATAAAAATATAGAAATGAAATCTGACTTTATTTTTTTTAAAGGCTTAAGAAACTTTCACTGATGTACTTATAAAAATAAAAAAGATCACAGCAGCACTAACAATCAGGAAAGAATATGGTAATATATGAGATACTGCTTTCTCATCTTCAAAAGGAAAGCACTACAAATCCAGGTACTATGCACCAGGCTATGTTGGAGACTCAGCTTCTGACACCTGTGGTAGTAAATTCTCAAAACCACAGGTGAAGTAAGCTCAAGCCAATGATGGCTCACGATTTATTCTCCCTGTTGGATCACCATAGCCCATGTAAGCCATATCCCTGCCCCTATAAACTAATGCCATGCTTATGGACCCACGCTCTCATTCTTCTACAGGCACCTTCTCAATGCAGCACTGAACAGAGTTCCCATGATGCATAAACTCGTTATGTGCATCTTCGGGGTCCTGTGCAAACTGAGAGCCCCTCTACTAAGAAACAGCTTTATGAGACTTCCAGGCAATGATGCCCCTCCTTGTTCATAACTTGCCTATATATTATTACTGTATTTTCTTTTTTTAAGATAATTCTACCTTATTGCATTCTATAGATGGCAAAAAGCAAATCAATGTTCCTAAGTACTTATCTTGGCCTGGGTCAAAACACTTGCAAACTATCCGGTCCCGGCCGGCGGGGACCGAACAAAGCATTAAACTAGACCCATTTGCTCTTAAGTTCTCCAAGCACTTTATTTCTCTCTTTACCGCAGCTAAAGGCCTCCAGGCGCTTCCCGCCTTCCCTCTCTTTGAGTCAAGGCTATTAATGTTTAGAGTCCTTGTTTCTACTGCCATACCAGAGTCCTTATTTCTGCAGCCGAGACTCTTACTACCTGCATCTCCTACCGCTGCTGATCTCTCCGCCATCTCTGCTGCTGCTGCCTCTCTGACTCTCTCAGGCAGCAGGCGGTCGTCTCTCTGCTTTCCTCCTGACTGCTGCTTGCTTCTTCCATGCTTCTTCTTCTCTGACTGCTTCAGGACAGGGCTGCTTCCTTGCTCGCT
>PVKS010051962.1:0-10943 GCA_004027875.1 Aplodontia rufa
TGGAAGAGATCATGTTGAGTAAAATCAGCTTAACCCAGAGATCTAAGGGTCGATTGTCTCCACTCATAGGTGGAGGTGGGGACTAGACCCTGGACAGTGAGAAAGATGGTCTAGTAACATGAGTTAAATCCAGATAAGATGTAATGCTTTACAATCTAATACTTTTTTTAGAGTTATAATGGGAAGGGGAAGGGAGGGACAAGGGAGGGTAATTGGGGGGGCACTCCTGGGGATAATTGCAAAATCCAGAATATATGCATATTTTATACACATTTTATATTATTTTGTTAAAATCTTGTAAGTTTGCTCAAAATAAAAAATTTAAAAAAAAAAAAAAAGTGCCTGCCTGATTAGGTTTAAGAATGTGATATGCGTATATTCTTATACCAGAAAATGGGGCTATCTCTTGAAAATACCAAGGCCTTTCCCTCACTCCTTGCTGCTGGAAATTGTCTATACTGACAGATCCACCAGACAACATTCAGTCCACAGTACAGGACAATGTGTAAAGAAATTTCATGACAAAATTCTTAATATAATGAGTAAGTTACATGTACACAACTCAGCCACAGTTAGTCTTCCAATCTGATCTACTGTCCTTCTTTTCCAAACTGGTCACTGATAAAGTAGAATTCTTTCTTACTGATTTCCCCAGGGCTTAATCTTGAGCTAAGACTCCACCTGGCTACTGCAATCCTGAGCAGAATGATGCCTTATGTGTTGCTAAGACAACTTTAATTGTTGTAACAGATAAATCCTAAAATCTTTCATTAACTTAAAGTCATCTGATTAGAAACCTAATCACAAGGGTGATATCCCATCATATTCACCAGTCTCTCCCACAAGAGAGATGGGAGAGCATTTCACAAAGGTGTGGATCAATAAGGGTCATCTTCAAATTCTGCCTCCAACACAGAATAAGCTGTGCTCACCTTGACAGCTTAGACGTCTTAGGGCATGAGTCTCACTCTGCATCAATATGACGTACAAAAGAGAAATCTTAAAACAGGATCATTTTCTTGCTTTCCAACTATGATATACCACAGTATTTGAGAGCCTTGCACTTCTGATTAATTTCCAAGTATCCCCCCAATACTTTTTAATTTTTTCTTGTTCAAATAAACAAATTTTAAATGAATGTAATTGCTTTCTGAAAGAACTAAAAAGGGTTTTTTTCTTTGCCATCCTTGCTCAGAGTCTAGAAACTTAAAATCTGCATTAATAGTGACCTTCAGAAAAGACAATGATTGAGAGAAATGGACTTAAAACAAGTTTTCATCTCTAAAGTCTCTAAAGTCACTGATTCTCAACTACCAGCCCACTTAAATGTTCTGGTTAAGATTGTGGTGCAGGACTCACAGCTGTAAAAATAACACTTATTTGGGTTGGATCAAATGATAGAGTTGGCTTTTCTGATGTACATGCCTCAGTAGCCTTGAGTCAGGGCCTCCCAGGCCCACTTCCTAATTCTGCAACCTTGGTCACTTGGCCTTGGTCACTGCTCTTGCTTCTCTGCTCCCAGTCTAATTGAGTAAGCTTCAACCCAGTTGCTGGGACCCCATGCACATGACTCCTGTACCATTGCTTCTCTACCAGTCACCTTTATGGCGTTACTATTAAGACCGCCTTCCCATAATGCCAAAGAGAGTGTGGAAAGGTGGAGAAGATTTGAGGGAAAGTGATAGGAAGATGAGGCCAAGTAACAATGGAGTCTACACATACTCCCAACCCCCGAGATGTGCCACATGCTCTGGCACAGTTTCAGGTATTCCCATCTTACCACTCACTCCCCACATCCTCACCACCATTCTCCAAATGAAGGGTAGGGAATGCCACCCACTTCCACCTAGAAAACAATTTCAGTATGTTCTGCTACACAAATCAGACTCCCCAGGAAGACAAATTGGACCTTTGACTCTGTGAAGTGGCCTGTGCTTGTGGTGGTTTCTGTTTGGTTTTGTTTCTCAGAAAGCAGAGAAAGAACAGCTGTTCTGAATAACGGAAGAAAAAGAGATCTCTAATTCTGAATGGCTTGGACATCAAAGCCATTCAACTTTACTGGAGATAATCTGGCCTGTCTAGATCCTAGACATGGAATCTCTATACTCATAACTTTTTGTTGTTGCTGTTATTGTTATTTGTTTTGTTTTTGGTTTTGTTTTTTGGTACCAGAGATTGAACCCAGGGGCGCTTAACTACTGAACCACATCCCCAGCCCAACACTCATAACTTTGCATAGTTACTCAATTTTTAAGAGAACCCAAACCCTCTACGAACAGAGGCAAAAGACTTGCAATGTCCTTAAATCAGCTAAAAAGAGTCCAAAAAATCAAATACTCTCTGGCCTTAGTCATCAGAAGTGAATGTTCTAACACCCAGGAAACCGGGCTTTCTCCTGCAAAGGCCTTTTCTTTCCCTCACTCCTCTCCACTGGAGTTTATATAGAGAGCAATCAAACATTCATCATGCACTTACAACAAAGTGTAAAGAAATATCATGAAAAACACTGAACACAGTGATTTACAAGTACACACGTTCAACCAGTTTGTCTTCCAACCTGAGCTACAACCCCTTCTTTTCCATCTCAATCACTGCAAGAGTAGAATTTTTTTCTGGCTGATTTCTCTGGGGCTTATTCTTTTTATTTATTTATTTATTTATTTATTTATTTATTTTCTAAAAAGAGAGGGAGAGAGAGAGGAGGGTGGGGAATGAATCAATTTTACTTAGTTTTTCACATGGCTTTCATTGCTCCAAGACTTCGTTGTGTACATGGGTGCTGGGATTTGAACTCATGTACTCCCGCTTGCCAGGTAAGCACCATAACCACTGAGCCACCGATCCAGCCCAGGGCTTATTCTTGACCTCAGATTTGATCAGGCTGCTGAAATCCTGAGCAGGATGATCATGACCCTTTGTTCATAAGGTAACACCAACTGCTGTAACAGATAAACTCTGGATCTTTGTTCTCCACAACCACTCAGGAATGAGACTATCAAAAGCTCTGCTGTCCAATTGCACCCTGGCCACTGACACACAACCGGCAGAGGGACAAAGAGGTGGGAGGTCACATAGGAAGTATTAGTGTGTCAGATCTGGAAGTGTGTGTATGACTTCACCTGGCTTCCCATTCACCGGAATTCACTCACATGCCCCCCTCCCTGGATGCAAAGGTGGTTGGGAAATAAAGTCTTGCTTGAACATCAACTCTGTAGAAACAGTCTCCTATGGAGAAGGCTGAATCTTGTGTAAACAGCAACCCAGCCCCACTACAAAGAAGAAGGAGGTGGTGATGGGGCAGTACCTACATTTCCTATGTACCAGGCCCTTTGTGAGTGTTTGACAAATAGTTTCTCATTGCAATATACAATATAGTCTATTATCCCACTCTTAAAGAAAAAACGTTGAAGCTCAGGAAGATGAATAAGTTATTTGCCCCAAATCATATGACTACTTAGGGAAAAACGCAAATTAAAATCCCAGAATACCTGATCATAAAGTCACTGTGTTTAAGCACCACCCATTCAGCTTCCCTTAAATTTGGCTATAGTTATTCGATTAGTTTTTTCCTCTTTGCCTTATCTTCTAATTAAAGAAGTTCCTACTCACCACAAAACTGGGAATGCTGCATGAATTAGGGAATCATCTAAGATCAGTAAAATTCTTTTGTAGCTTTAAGTTAATTCTTCTTTTCCATTTAATGATATCTCCCACTCAACCAAATCTCCAAGAGATTTGGAGATTCTTGGACTTCTTGGATGAACATCCCAGTTCATATCCCTGGGGCTGTTCCTCACCCAAGTCTTTCCTGATGAACTTGTCTCATATCATCAAAGTAGGTTTTTGTGCCTTTGGAACTCGTTCAACAAGAAGGTCTCTCCAAAAATGTCCTGTCGCTTTTCATACTCTTGGCAAATCTCTCCTAACTCACTGTTTCCCTGAGACTCTGCTTTTAGATTCTGTTTTGCACTCTGTTACTATTGTTCCTCCCTTGAAAAATGACACCTTCAAAACCTAACACTTATGCTTAAAATTGCTCTCTCCAAATTAGATCTGCATAACCTTCATGTTGGAAAAGATTCTAGGGTGAAATCTGGGGGAAAAAATAACAATAGAGGCTGCAGATTCCTTCATTTCTGCAGTTTTGTTTTTTATTGTGGGGTAATCAACCAACTGATGTCAAGGATTTTTTCATATAATTCAACAGAAGCTTCAATCTCACTTTTGGCAATATAAAAAGATTGGATCAATTTCAAATCTTTGGTTATTTCTTACAATAACAAAACCCTAATTTGTTCTTTTCGTCTTATAACTCAATCATATGATAAGTGATGTTCTCTGATCACCACTTGAAAGCTTAGAACTCCCAAGAGAGATGGAGATTTTGTTTTTAGCTTTTTCTGTGACTTACAAAACCCATCTGACATTGGTTCTCTTTTCTTACTTTTTGGAGAAATATTTAATATACCTCATCACCGTTGTTTTAGTGAGTTAACACTTAAAAGACAAGCAATCTCCATACTACAGTTTCACCATACTGCTTTCTTCTTTAAGAATCTTCATGAACTTACACAGTTGCAAATGCATAATGCTGTGTGTGTTCTTATGTCTTTTCTTCCCTTGGCAACTACAAATCTATTTCCCAGAGCCAGCTGTAGCACCTACTATGTTCCCATAGTAATCACACCACCAGGAATGTTCCTGGCTAGAATCCGAATTGGAATTGGCCCATGGATCATATCTACGTAGTTCCTGCCTTTTGTGGACATGCTCTGGTCCAAAATGACTCAGAAAAATCTATTGTGTCCCTGTGCCTAAGCCAAAAATCACCATTGACATTTTAGATCATCAATAAAACATGTAGGAAACATTCAGTTAAATATTGTAGATTGAAAGTATATATTTGCCTCCACTGTCTTCCAAATGCCACAAAATTTATAGTTTAGAGAAAATAAAACGCATAAATCCTCAAGGAAGAGAACAATGAGAAATTGGAGTTAATTAAATTTTGGAAGCTAGAAAGCAGACACACTAACAGTAACCAACTTAACAGATCTGAAAAGAATAAAACCTAAACTGGCAGTGTAGACAACCAAAGCAAACCAACTGCTCAGGACCTAGAGGCTCCTGGTCCTTCTTAAACAAAAAGTGCAGAACAGCCTGAAAACCAACAGATTTTTTGAAGTCTATAGAATCCAGTATTTCTATTATCTAACAGCTACATAACCATCTACCACAAAACTTAGTAGTTGCTTTCATTAGCTTTTTTATTACTGTGACCAAAAGCCCTGACAAGAACTTTTTAGAGGAAAAAAAGTTAATTGTGACCCACAGTTTCAGAATTGAGTCAATAGTTGGTGGACTCCAAGCTCGGGCCCAGCGTGAGGCATAACAACATGAAGGAAGGGCACATCAGAAGGAAACAGCTCAGCACGTGGCAACCAGAATAAAAGAGGCAGAGCTTTGCTTAGCAGGGTCAAAATATAAAATCCAAAGCACACCCCCAGTGACTTGTTTCTCCAGTTATACCCTCCCTGCCTACACTTACCACACACTTAATCCATTCAATTGGATTAATCCACTGATTGGGTTACGTGTCTCATGATCTAATCATTTACCTCCAAAAATTCTTCTGTTGTTTCACACACGAGCTTTTCAGGAGCATGTCATATCTAAACTGACCATTGCCCCCAAAAGTGTATGCTTATCTCATAATGCAAAATACACTTAGTCCATTTCCAAGAGTCAATAAAAAGTCAATAAACAAAAAGTCAATTAAAAAAAAACTCTAAGCATCTAAGTCTAAGTACCACAGGAAACTCCTGAATGTTTTCCTCTATAAAGATAAAAGCAAGACACACACACACACACACACACACACACACACACACATATACAGGCATAGAGTAAACATTGCCATTCCACAACAGAAAAATAGGAGATAGAAAGAAGGGATTGGACAAAAGCAAGTCTTAAATACAGCTGGGTAAACAAATCCCGTAGTTCCAAGTCTAGTATCTGGGACACATGGCATCATGGTGTTCTCACCAAAAGGACTGTGGAGCTTTACCACAATAGCCTTGCTTGTGGCAGCCCATGTGGCCTCTCTTGACTTGCCTCTGCCCAATTCTTTCAGCTTTTCTTGGTGGACATTCCACAGTATTAGCATCTCTTCATCTTGTAGGGGTCTCCCATACAGCTTCAACTTCTTTCTTACATCTTCATTCATTGCCCTCTCAGGGGCTGCCTGCAGGGATTCCAACTGTGCTACACTTTGCCTGGCCTCCTAGGCCTTTGATATGGTTTAAATGAAAAAATGTCCCCCCAAAATTCAATATGTGAGATAATGCAAAAAGGCTGAGAGGTGATATGATTGGGTTATGAGATCCTTAACCCAATCAGTGAGTTGATCCCAGTTAAGGATTACCTAGCAACTGAAGGCAGATAGGGTGTAGCTGGAGAAAAAGGGTCATTGGGAGCTTGCCTTTGGGGTATATATTTTGTATATGGTGGGGAGTTTCTTTCTGCTTCCTGGAGCCAAACCTTGACCCACTTCCCTCTGCTGCACTCTTCCACCATGATGTTCAGCTTTACCTCCAGCCCCACAGCCTTCTACGGACTAAGACCTCTGAAACCATGAGGCCCAAAATAAACTTTTCTTCTATTGAAATTGTTCTTGCTGAGTTTTTTAGTCACAGCAGCAAAAAAAGGTGACTAAAACAGCCTTCTTTAGAAATCTCAGTGACAGCCTCCATGACCCCCTAATTCCAGCATCTTGCATTCCTGTAGAACCAGCACCATATAGTCAATACTAAGATATGCCACCTTTGTGAGCAATAGTCAAGCCTCCTGAGACCATAACTATAGCAGCTTATGAGTGCCTGTACATTTGAGCATGGTGAAAAAAACTTAATAGTTACCCCTGTGCAAGCAGGGTGCTCCCATAGTTTCTTCTCAAAAGTATTTCTACTTTTACACTCTTAGCCCTGAGATAAGTGTGGTCTTGCCAATTCCTGAGATACCATCAAGCCATCTTTCCAAGTGTCTCTGTGCAAAGTACTTAAAATCTCTTTAGTATCTATAATCTCTTTAACAACCACACATTTCTTGGCCCCAGTTTTACACACAATTTTCTGGCCAACTTGCAAGTTTTTAAATTCTTTACACTCTTCTTTCTTCTCCTGATTATCACAGTAAGCTTTGCTAAAAACTTACAGAAATATCCATGCCACTACATGAATGCTGTGCTGCCTTGAAATTTCCTCTGCCAGATTAACTAGTCTGGCACCTTTAAAATAGACCTCACACAAAGTCTCAGGACATTGCCAAAATATAGACAACATCTTTGCCAGAACATAATATAAATGGCTTCTACTGCAATTTCCAATAGAATTTTCCTTTTCCTCTGAAACCCATTTGTTCAGTCTTTACTGGCCACAGTCCTATCTGCATTCTAGTCTTCTGAGCTCCCACCATTAAGCTCCACCTATGATATTCTAAAGCTTTTCCAGCTTGTATCTCTAAATTTTTCAAAATTCCTCCCCCTGAAAAGCAACTCCAAAGGCTTCTAAACCCCACTTCTCTGTATCAATTTCTGTTTTAGTCAGGTTTGTGTTGCTGTGACCAAAAATCTGATGAAAAAAAAAAACTTAAAGGAGGAAAAGTTTAATTTGTCTCAGTTTCAGAGGTTCAGTCCTTGGTCAGCTGATTCCACACCATACCTCTGGGCCCAAGTTGAGACTGAACACCATGGCAGAAGGGCATGGCAGAGCAGAACAGATCAGGACATGCCAACTAGAAGCAAGGAGAGAGCTCCACTCACAAGGGTCAAAATATAAATCTCAAAGGCAAGCCCCCAGTCATTATTTCTCCAGGCACATGCTACTTTCCTTTAGTTATCATCCAGTTAATCCTTATCAGTGAATTAATCCACTGCTTAGGTTAGCTCTGTTTTTCACTCTGAACATTCTTAAATTATCTCATACATGAGCTTTTGGGGGACACCACATATCTAAATCATAACAGTCATTGAAAACACTGATTCATTTTGCTCACAATTTTGTGGTTTGGTAATTAAGGAAGAATTCAGCTGGTCAAGTCATCCCTAATCCCAGTAGCATCAGTAGGGTGGCTGAAGGATGTGACCCACTTCTACTTTATCACTCTATTCTGGCATATGGCCTCTCTTTTTCTGTGATAGTAAATTTTGGTTGACAACTTGACTGGATTAAGGGACATCTAGAGAATTGCTAAAGCATACTCCTGTGTATGTCTATGAGGGGATTTTCAAAGATTAGCATCTGGGTCAGCAAACTGAGTGAGGAAAATCCATCCTGATATGGGCAGAACCATCCTATAGGATTGGGCTGAATGGAACTAAAAAGCTGAAGAAGGGAGAAGCTCACATACATCAGATTCATGGCTCTCCAGCCTTTGAAAGCAGACTTGCACCAGCAGCCTTTTTTATGGTTTGGATCTGGAATGTTTCTCAAAGGCTCATGTACTTAAACGTTTGGTTCACAATACAGCAAGGTCCAAAGGCAGGACCTCTAGGAAATGGTTAGATAATGAGGGATGTGACCTCATTTGTGGATTAGTCCATTGATGGGTTAATAATTTCAATGGACTACTGAGGAAAGGTAAAACCTGTAGGCAAGTGGGGCATGGTTGAAGGAAGTAGGTCATGAGGGTGTACCCTTGGGGACTGTATCTGTCCTTTGCCCCTCCCTGATTCTCTTTCTCCTTCCCCCTTCCTCTCTCTATCTTTCTCTCTCTTTCCCTCCACTTCCCAGCTGCCATGAACTGAACACCTTTCCTACAGCACACCCTTCTGCCATAAGGTTCTGCCTCACCTCAGACCCAAAGCAATGGAAGCAGCAGAACATGGACTGAAGGCTCTGAAACCATCAGCCATAATAAACTTCTCCTCCTTTAAGTTGTTCATGTCCGGAATACGGTCACAGTGACCAAAAAAACCAAAAATCTAAGTCCTCCAAGAGACTTTCAGACTTTTACCTTTACATCAGTGCTGAATATTGATATTTCTCTTTCTGAGACTTCCAGCTTCTTGGACTGAGCAGCTACCAACTGAAAATCTCTGACCAGCCTAAAAGGAAACCCCCGTAGGTACTGTCATCTTGAGGACTTTAATGAAGAGGTCCATTCCAGATACTTGGCAGATCAGCATACTTTTTTTTTTTTAAGAGAGAGAAGGGCAGTGAGAGAGAGAAAGAGAGAAAGAGGGAGAGAGAATCAATTTTTATTGAGCTTTTTCCACATGGCCTTCGTTGCTCTGACAGTTGTATACCTGGGAGCTGGGGTTTGAACCTATGTACTTACACATGCCAGGAAAGCACCGTAACCACAGAGCCACTACTCCAGCCCCCTCTCTAGTCCCTCAGTGTACCTTTTTTTTCTTCAATTTTTTTATTAGATGGACATAGAGGTACAATTGAGGGGGAAACATTATCAAACATTCAAGAACCAATGTATATATACTTAGTTATCCCAGGCTAATTCCATATCATAAATGCCCAGCTTGGGCTCCCCCTGTTGCTGTTTCCCCCAGAAGAACTCCTGAGTTAAATGGATATCTCTGGGAGGACAGAGATCTTCTTCTGAGATGATTCCCCCATATTCCCACCTTCCAGTCTCCTAGGAGTTCTTCCTACACCCTCCCTCCATTCCCCTCCCTATGCCTCCAAGTATCCTAGGGAGTCATCTCCCTGTTGCGTTGAGAATCATACAATTTGAAGTTATTATTAGCTTAGCCATCTAACATACTGTTTCTCGATGTATTCTAGCTTCCACAGATGAGAGATACCATTTGGCCCTTTAATCTCTGAGATTGGAATACTTCACTTAGCATAATTCTTTCCATCTCCATCCATTTGATATCAAAAGCCATAACATCATCTTCTCTAATCACCGAGTAATATTCCATTGTATATATGTACCAAGTTTTTGTATCCACTCGTTGAGTGAGGGGCATCTGGGTTGGTTCCATAGTCTAGCTATAGTAAATTGAGCTGCTATAAACATTGATGAAGCCACATCACTATAATACGCTGATTCTAACTCTTTTGGGAAAATACCCAGGAGTGGGATAGCTGGGTTGTAAGGTGGTTCCACCCTTAATTTTTTGAGGATTCTCCACACTGCTTTCCATAGTGGCTGAACCAGTTTGCAGTCCCACCAGCAGTGTGACAGTGTTCCTCTTTTCCCACAGCCCCTCCAGCATCTGTCGTTGTTTGTATTCTTCATTTTTGCTACTCTAACAGGAGTGAGGTGATATCTCATTGAGGTTTAGCTTTGCGTTTCCCTTATAGCTAATGATGTAGAGCATTTTCTCATGTATTTATGGGCTTTCTGGACTTCCACTGGAGAGAAGTTCCTTTTGAGTTCTTTAGCCCATTTATTGATTGGATTATTTGTGAGTTTGGTGTTTAGTTTCTTTAGCTCCTTGTATATTCTGGATATTAGCCCTCTGTCCAAGGTGTAGCAGGCAAAGGTTTTCTCCCATTCTGTAGGTTCTCCCTTGATGCTCTTGACTAAATCTTTAGCTGTGCAGAAACTTTTTAGTTTGATTGCATCCCATTCATTTATTTTTTACTTTACTGCTTGAGCCATGGGGGAGTTTTGTTCAGGAAGTAGCTGCTGACTCCTACATCCTGTAGTGTTGACCCTACTTCTTTTTCTAGTAAGTTTAAAGTTGTTGCCTTAATATCCAGGTCTTTGACCCATTTTGATTTAATTTTTGTGCAGGGCTAAAGATAAGGATCCAGCTTCAGTTGTCTACACATGAATGTCCAGTTTGTCCAACACCATTTGTTGAACAGACTATCTTTCTTCTACACTATGCTTTTGCCCCCTTTATCAAATATCAAATAGTTAAATATATGGGGGTTTGTCTCAGGATCTTCTATTCTGTTCCACTGATCTTC
>PVKS010051963.1:0-10941 GCA_004027875.1 Aplodontia rufa
CATTTGCATTTCTCTGATTACTAGAGATTTAGAGCACTTTCTCATGTATTCATTGGCTTGATCAATGTCCTCTGGTGAGAAGTTTCTATTTAGCTCTTTGGCCCATTTATCAATTGGGCTGTTGGTGTTTTTGTAGTTGACATTTTTGAGGATTTTATAGATTCTGGATATGAGACCCTTGTCTGAGGAATCATAGTCCGTGATTCTCTCCATTTCTGTAGGAAACCTCTTGACTCTTTTGGTTGTTTCCTTGGAAGTACAAAAGCTTTTTACCTTTATGGCATCCCATTCACTGATTTTTGGCTTTACATCCTTTACTTTAGGAGACCTGTTGAGAAAGTCTTTGCCTACTACCAAATGTTGAAGTGTTGGACCAATTTTATCTTCTATCAGTTGCAACGTAGCTGGTTTAATACCAAGCTCCTTGATCCATTTTGATTTGATTCTTGTGCAAGGAGAAAGATATGGGTCTAATTTCAACTTTCTGCAGATGGAGGACCAGTTTGTCCAGCACCATTTATTGAAGAGGCTGTCACTTCTCGATGTAATATTTTGTCCCCCTTTGTCAAAAATCAGATGTTTAAAGATTTGAGGATTTGTTTCAGGGTCTTCTATTCTATTCCATTGGTCTTGTTCCATGTCTTGATACCAGTACCATGCTGTCTTTGTTACTGTGGCCCTATAGTATAGTTTTAGATCTGGAATGGCAAAACTGCCTGTTTCATCTTTCTTGTTTAGTAGTGTTTTGGCAATTCTTGGTTTCTTGTTGTTCCAAATGAATTTGAGAATTGCTTTTTCTATGTTTTTAAAGAACGACATAGGTATCTTTATAGGGATAGCATTAAATCTATATAAAGCTTTTGGTAGAATGGCCATTTTTATTATATTAATTCTGCCTATCCAAGAGCATGGGAGATATTTCCATCTTCTTAGGTCATCTTGAATTTTGTTCTTCAGTGTTCAATAGTTTTCATTGAAGAGATCTTTGATTTCCCTTGTTAGGTTAATTCCCAAGTATTTTATTTTTTTTGAAGCTATTTTGAAAGGAACTGATTTCCTGACTTCTTCTTCAGTCCTGTTATTATTGGTATATAGGAAAGCTATTGATTTATGCGTGTTGATCTTGTATCCTGCCACTTTGCTAAATCTACTTATGAGTTTGAACAGTTTATTGATATAGTTTTTTGGATCTTCCAGATACAGGATCATGTCATCAGCAAAAATAGAGAGTTTGACTTCCTCTCTTCCTATTTTTATCCCTTTGATATCTTTCTCTTGCCTAATTGCATCAGCTAGGGGCTCAAGAACAATATTAAATAAAAGAGGTGAGAGCCGACAGCCTTGTCTTGTTCCTGATTTTAGTGGAAATGTTTTCAGCTTTTCTCTGTTTAGTATTATACTAGCTGAGGGTTTAGCATATATAGCCTTAACAAAGTTCAGATATGGTCCTTTGAACCCCATCCTTTCTAGAGTTTTGAACATAAAAGGGTGCTGGATTTTATCAAAGGCCTTTTCTACATCCAATGAGATGATCATATGGTTTTTGTCCTTGATTCTGTTTAAGTGGTGGATTACGTTAATTGTTTTGCATATGTTGAACCAGCCCTGTATTCCTGGGTTGAAGCCCACTTGATCATGATGGATTATTACCTTAATAAGTTTTTGAATATGTCTTGCTAGTACTTTGTTGAGGATTTTTGCATCCAATTTCATAAGGGATATTGGTCTGTAGTTTTCTTTTCTTGATATATCCTTGTCAGGTTTTGGTCTGTGTCAAGTAATGGAAACTACTTCAAAGCTACACATTCTTTTTCAGCAGAACCACTTTCAAGGTGAAACAAGAGGAAAGATCAGAAACTACTGATCGCAATGAAAATGGTCAATCACATCTATGTAAACAGGTAAACTTAAGTTTCTGATTTACTATTGTTTTCCTTACTTTGAGAATAAAGGTTCAACCCAGGGAATTGCCATTTAGAGAGTGGTTTAGAATCCAAAGATTATCATTTCACACTGACACCTAAAAGCATTTCTTCACTGGTTATGAGTCTAAGAATATTTTTGAATCCATGGTAATTTGTAGATAAACTTTATCTGTGGATTCCAGGCAAATTTTTCTGATGAATATTTGTGCTACCATTTCTGTAGCCTTCTCAAAGTATCAATGAGTTAAGATCAAATTTAAGACTTCCAAACAACTGGTTAAAATTATGAACAGATTACAACCACAGTGGTAACTGAGTACATTCATGCTAATGGGTGGTCATTTACAGTGACTCAAGAGTTTAGTGTGGTTACACTGGCTTTGAATGTGAAGGTCTTATCTGTTATTCTTCCTGGATTTCAATGTGTTTTGAGGTAGGAATAGACTCATTAGAGAAACAGAACTGATCATTAAGGGAATCACATTGCAAAATGTTACTTTTGCTGTTAGGAGTGCACATGCAATAACTTTCTAGTGCACTGCCTTAAAATGTAGGGAATCTGTGAATTAGTAATTAAACATTACTCATCCAGCCTCTTCAAGATTTTAGAATATGACTCTATGTATGCAATTTTTGTGGAACTATCAAATTTTGTAGCTGTCATATTGTCCTCTTTTCTCTTGTGTTCTGTGTTGTTATGCTGAGGTCTATGCATGAATTTGGATTGAATTGTTTTCCAATGCATAATGTGGGTCCATAGAGTGAGCTCCATTTACTGTGGGTTGTGCTCTTAGCATGGGATTTATCTCACAATCATAGCCCTGGCTTATCATGACCAAAGTTCTAGCTTTGCTCACCAGTATCTCATTAAGTGGAGAGGAGAACTGCAAGTAACAGTACAACAGAAGCAAAATGTATTTCAAATATTAATAAACTCCTTTGAAGTAATGATTCCATTGAAGAAGAATAGAAAAAGGAAATAAACTACCTGGCTTTACAGGTATGTCTTAGTGATCGTTAAATTATAAGGACACACAGAGAAAGAAAGAGGTAAAAAGATGTGGGAGAGAACTGAGACCTGGTAGTAGGTCCAGAGAAAAGGAGCACAAATGTGAACAAGGAAAAGAGATACAGACAAAAGCATCATAGAAACTCAGAACATAGAAAGAGAAATAATGTGGAAAATCCATGTGGAAGAGTTGACAACAATTCAAAGCAACAACAATGCAATTTTAATTAAATTTCTACTGTTTGGTGTAATTAAAGTGAGACTTATGTGCCTGGGAATTTTAATTTTAGAATCCAGAAATTTGGGAATTCTGGAAAGGAAGTGTAGTACAACTTGCCCCTTCCTAGTTCCAGCCCTAACAGAACAACATTGAGGTCCTCTCCTTGCAACCCCTGAGAGCACTCAGGGAAAGTTATCCATTGCATGGGAATACTCATGCTCAGTCTTTGTTTGTGTACCTAGGTCTGTGTGCTGGCTGTAATAGGAGCTGTCTAACCAAAGCCTTTGAGTAACTAAGCAAACAAATGTGACAGTGTTCCCTTTCTGTTCATAACTAAACAATCTTATTAAAGCAAATATCTTAACATAAAACAGCCAGTATTAGAATGTTTTAAATGTTTAGTGCTGTTTCATAATAACTGTACTTGGAAGAATTTAAGTACATGTTTAAAAGATCTTCTTATTTTTGGTAGAAAAGTTTTAGTAGAGTTAGATCTACAGAAGTTATGTTCTTGTAGAGTTATACACATGAGTTTGTATGTTCTTGATAAATATTTTTGCTTTTTCCTTGCATTTTGTTTTAGTCAGTAGTTAGTTAAAGATAAAATTGAGGCTTTTCTGGTAAGGATATATGAGGTTTTCTTTTGATATAGTTAATATTTCAATATACTTATCTAAGTTTTAATTCTTATTGATTTCAATACTGGAATTTTATGTGTCTGTTGAAATAGCGAGTAAGAAAACTTCATGAAACTCTATGTCGATATTAATTTTGCCAGAGAATCTCTGAGAATCTTCCACAGAAGTGTTTTGGTGATTTTTCTGGTGATGCATTTCATATGACCATACATACTGTAAAAGGACTCATAGAAGGTAAGAGCCACGTAGTATAAAAGAATCATTGGATATAATATGTATTTTAATTATGAGCAATCATATATAAGTAGTTAAAGAAATGAACCTGCTAAAAAGATCTTTAAAAAAATAACAGTATAATAAGTGATATATCACTCTAAGATTCAGCCACAGGCAAAATTAGAGTGTCAAAAAATCATGCAGATTTTTACTTCCATTTCAAGACTTGATTATGGCAGAGCAATGGTGGGAATTATTGAAGAGAAGAGTAGACATGGGAATGAAGAGTGAGAAAGGCAGAGAGGTGAAGTTAGAAAAGGAGAAAAAGAAGCAGGTATACACTTTGAAGGGGGAATTCAAGCTGTGGTTTATTAAGAGGTAGAAGATCAGAAAAGTGAGAAATTGTGAGCTTCCAGTACCAAAACTGGTGTGAAATGACAAGTAAAATTTTCCCAGTTTTATCCTTCTCCTCACTGTCTGAAAGTCATTAAGGAATAAAGTACCAGGTCATTTAAAGCTACATTGAGCTTTCCACAAATAAAGATAAACATGCATGTTCCAACATGTATGTACAGAAGTTAACATCACATGAAGTTTTGTTATTAGGACATTAAATGCTTCACAGGGTAAGAGAATGAGGAAATAGAATAAATAGGATTCATTATGGAGTGATCACCAAATGCACAGCCTAAAAAATGTTCACTGGAAAGTTTCTCACACCTTACGCAGGTTCAATTTGGGAGACAAAGTAGAGAGGAGGCTAGATTCCAAATAGGTAAGTTGAGGCTTAAAGGCATGAAAATTGGACACAGTAAAGACAAAATCTTGATCTCTCCACTGCAGTGAAACATCTGTTGGTGATCATGTTCAAATACATATTCTGAATTGGAGGGTCTATGACCCTGCATTTCTAGTACAGTATAAGTTGATTCCAAAGCACTTCACCCTGAAAACACATTCTGAGTAGGAAGGGAATGGACTTCTCTTTTGAGAAATGTCAGTGAATGGACTGAGGATATAAGCACACATAACCAGATGGAGGGAAAGCATAGATTTTGCTTTCATTTCTTATCATGTTTCTTGGCAAGGGGGAAGATCAAAAAAGTTGAGGACATAGATATTATAGTTCTAAGATACTGCTGCGAAGTTGGGAAGGAAGGAATGGTGGAAATACTCCATACACAAAATATAAAATGGAAAGTTAAAGGTCACAGTTCTAGAGATTCCTTTTGAAAAGCAGAAGGGTAGGGTACATAAGGAAGGAAAGAAGAATTTAGCTTGGTCAATTTGGAGTTAATGGTAAAGAAGCAGAGAATGCATATCAGCTGGCTTCAGTATATTTGTCTTTAAATCAATGTGAGTGAATTATTCATCCAGAGATTATTAGAAGAAGGAAAAATTGTAAAAGGGGGGTACATTTTAGGTATTCCATTCTCCATGCCATAACTACCAAACTCCCTCCCTGTATGTTCTATTGATATTAGCTGTTCATATGAGATACATTCCTTTTTAGAAGGATTGACTTTAAAAGAAAAATAAGTAGTTTTTCCTTTTTATAGTCACTGTGAGTGAATCCAGATTTGAGCATGCTACGTAAGTAATCTACTTCTGAGCCACAAATTCATCCATACACAGCTAATTGTAAAAGAGCCAGCTCATGAAAATTTGTGAAAGACCAACAAGATATATATTAAAGCATAGACATTTTTAAATAGAAGCCTTTGTAGAGTTTATTCCTTGAATACCAAAATTATTATTGCCATATGCATTACTATAATTTTTAAATATAAACTTATGAATATTTATTAATTCTTCAGCAGTAGGGTTTATTTTTTTTTCTTTTGATAACCATATTTCAGTATTTTAAACTTACCATACATTGTTTCGCAGAATTTGTTCCTGCTTCTCACATGAGTGTATCAGGAAATTTTAAGTTGGCTGCATTAGAGAATACAAGAAATACAGACAAGCCAGTGTCACACATGTGCATGGAGAAACAATGATGATTTATTTTATGTATTTTTTTATTAGAGCTGCATAGTTCATCCCCTGAAATTCTTCCTTGCATGGAATTTTATTTCAGTTCATGATTACCATTTTCCCTCTCACCATCCCTCCCCTTTCCCAATTCACTTTCCTCTACTTTGCTAGACTTCCTTTTGTTCATCTATTGTATATGATTGGCTGTCTATGTTACCTTATACTTCCCTCACTCTGTTAATTTTACTCTGACCTTTGCATATGAGAGAAATCATTTGACCTTTGATTTTCTGAGTTATTTCACTTAGCATGCTACCCTCCATTTCTATCCACTTATAGGAAAGGGTGATATTTTCATTCTTTTCTATGGCTGAGAAGAACTCTTTTACATACACATGTGTTTGTATGCACACACATACACACATATTTACACACACACACACACACACATATCACAATTTGTTAGTTTGTTCAATTACTGAGAGGCATCCAGGTTAATTCCAAAATTTATTTATTGTAAATCATGAGGCTATATATAATGATATGCTTGTGTTGCTGTAGTATGTTGATCTTAGATCTTTGGGGAAAATACTAATGCATGGAAAAGCAAGGTCATGTGTGGTCATTCTGTCCCTAGTTTATTCAGGAAACTGCAATATTTTTCCAGAATGACTGTAATAGTCAGCAGTTCCACCAACTATCAGTAAGTGTACCTTTCTTTCGACGACCTTGCCAGCCTTGTTGTTTTTTGTATTCTTGACCATGGCAATTCTAACATTAATGAAATGAAATGTAAGGGAATTTTTGATCTGCATATCTCTGATAGCTTGATAGATGGAACTTTTAAAAATATAGTTATTGGGCTTTCTGTTTTACTTTTGATAAGTTTGTGCTTAATTCTTTCACCTGTTAATTGATTGGGTTATTTGTTTTTGGTGTTAAGTTTTAGCTCTTTTTATATTTGGGAGACCCTGAACTAGGATCGACCTTAACTTACATTGTCAATATACATATCTGCATGAATATGTAACAACGTCTTCCTCCAATATGTAAAATTATGTCGAATGAATAAAAAAATAAAAAACACCATGCTCTTTTTAATTAAATAAATGAACATAGTGTATTTCTGTTATTTAAATAAAATTAATTTAAATTTAAAAATTCAATTGTGAATAGTTAGGCATCAATATGATGGAGCAATCATTATAGAGTTATATCATTTTAACTGTGTATAAAATCATCGTGAATAGAACAGCTGTAAATATGATCTAACAACATTTCATTGGTAATTCAGATTTCTAGAGTCAAATGGCTTTGGGTATGATTTTTCAAGACAGTTAACAATTTTTGTAGTAGTTCTCAAGAAAACAAGGAATAATTCACTCTCAATTTACACAGAAATACTTTTCATAAATTCAATATTATTAAAATTAAACAAAATATTTTATGTTTATATATATTAATGTGCAACTATGAATAGGATTAACTTTGTGTTATTGATAAGATCACTGGTATTTTGCTTTGATGACCAAACTGATGCTACCCTCTGGCTTATTTCAGGGGACCTGGAGCCAGGTGCCAATGGTTTATATCATTGATCAGTAATAGATACAAGTGCTAATATGTCACACGTTCTATGTGCCACTCTTCCCAAATTTGGGGCTTTGCTATATTATTAAAGGTAGAATCTAGGCATCAAGACTCAGAGGAGACGTTATCCTATGAGATAATATTAGATAGATTTAAAACAGCAAATAAATTTTCTTCTGTCATTCCTGAATATAGACTATTAGGAAAAACATTATGTATGACTTTGGCACATCTATCACAAGATATGAGAACACTAGCAACCAGCTATCATGAAACTGGTTTCATGAAACTTACAATTGTAAGAATGACTTAAATTTTTGTAGTTCCTTTTTAACTGGCCCCACCTTGTCCCCGGATGTTTCTGTTTCTCTGAGATTGTACTTTGAAATAAAATTTTAGCATTAAAAAAATCATGGGGGAGGGTGGCTGGAGCAGTGGCTCAGTGGTTAAGGCTCTTGCCTGACATACACAGGATTCGAGTTCAAACCTCAGTACCTCTAACACAACAAAGCGTTGTAGCAACAAACGCCACATGCAAAACTAAATAAAAATGATTATCTTTTGCACACATTGCCCCGTCTCTATTTGATAAGATAAAAAAATTTATGGGTCCGTGGGCTCAATCCCCAGGATCACCTACTACACCATTTAATGGTCATATGAATTACAGAATACTCAGCTAATAATTTAGCTTAATATAGACCCATAGTTGGGAAAACAAAAACAAAGTATTAGATGTTGTCATTTTTATTTAATAGTGACCCTGTTTCTAACTGTTCCAAGTAGTTGATGTAACTCTATGTACATTTTTCAGCCAAAACTCTCTTAGATGAAGAAAATAGCTAGTTACACGTATGTAAACATGTCAATTTAAGTTTGAGATTTGCTATTGTTTTCCTTGCTTTCATAATGAACTTTTGGTATAATGAAATTAAATTTGAAAGATGTTTTTTAGAATCCAAGATTATCATTTAACACATAATTCTGCAAGGATTTTAAATGGTTTTGAGTCTAAAAACACTTTCATAATTCATGGTAACTTATGGATGAACTTTATCCTTAGAAGTGATGCAAAGTACACTGACGATTGTGAGTGCCCCCCATGTATGATTCTTCATTAGAGAATCAATTAGTTTATCTCCAATTCAGGACTTATTAATAAAGGTTTGAAATTAAAAATAAATATAAATTGGAGGTCACTGAATGTATTCACGTTAAATGTTGGTCAATCCAGTGGCTCAACATTTTTGTCTTATATTACCAGTCCCTAATGCCAAGGAAAATGATTTCATGATGATTTAATGCAGTGTGAATCAACATAGGAAACAGGTTCATTAGAGAAACACAACTGCCCCCTAAGGGAATCAAATTTCAGGATGCACACTTTGCCCTTAGGAGGGTAGAAATGAAACCTTCCCAGTACATTTCATTTCCATGTAGGGAATCAGTAATAAATGATCAAGCATGATTTTTGTAACCTCTTCACTGAATTTTAAATATTAATCTATGGGACAGTTTGGGAGGAATGATGAAATTGTGTTGGTGTCACCCTGCCCTGATTTCTGTTGTGGTCTGTATTGCTATGCTGAGGCTTGTGCATGGATTAGGGTGGGTTTTTCTTTGACTGCTCTTCCACTGTTACACCTGGGTTCGAATAATGAGCTGCTTTCTCTATGGGATGTGCCCTGTTCAGGGGTAATAGCTCCATCTGAAAGCCCCATTGAGCATGACCAAAGAGCTAGGATTCTTTACAAAGAGAAAATAACTGAAAACAGCAACACTATCTTGGAAGCAAAATATATTTCAACTAATCACTAAATGCTTATTTGAAATGATATCCATGACTACTGAAGAACAAGTGAAATGGGAAATAACAAGCTTATAAAATAAACAATACTGATAGTTAAATTAGGACATATAAAGAAAAAGGGAAGAATAGGAAAACATGTGGGAAAAGGATCAAAGAGAAAGCAAGGGATGTAGAGAAAAGGAGAATAAGGAAAAGTGATAAACAGAAAAACCAGTACAGGAATGGACATATCATAGGAACCAGAACATAGAAAAAGAAATAATGAGGAAATCCCATACAAAATAACTGACAAAAGTTAATTAAATCAACATAATTAAATAAAGATATTTCTATCCAGTGAGTGATTCCAGCCTTAGAATGAAGTATCACTGGGGCTTTCTTTTGTTTGTGTGTGTATTAGATGAATATGGAGTTACAATTAAGGAGGAATCATTGTCACCCAATCAAGAACAAATGTATATTTGCATAGTTATCCAAGCCTGATGCCATGTCATGGATGCCCACCCTTGGTTCCCCGTGATTTTATGTTTCCCCTGTAAGAAATGCTGTGTTAAATGGAGATTTCCTTCTGAGATGATTCCCCCATATTCCCTCCCTCCACTCTCCTAGATATTCTTCCTAAGCCCTCCCCACACCCTGCACCCCTCCCTATACCTCCAGGGATCCTAGGCAATGATCCCCATGTTAGTATAAAAATTCATACAATTTGAGGTTACTATTAACTTAGCCATCTAACATACTGTTTCCAGATGTATTCTAGCTTGCACAAATGAAAGAAAACATTTGGCCCTTGAGTCTCTGAGACTGGGATACAAAACTTAGCATAATTTTTTTCCATCTCCATCTTTAGTTTCAAAAAACATAATATTGTCTTCTCTAATGGCTGAGTAGTATTCCCTCGTATATATGTACCAAAGTTTTTGTATGCAATCGTCAAGTGAGGGGCATCTGGGTTGGTTCCATAGTCTAGCTATACTTCATTGAGCTGCTATAAACATTGTTGAATACACATGTCTATAATATGCTGATTCTAACTCTTTTGGGAAAATACCCAGGAGTGGGATAGCTGGGTAATAAGGTGGATCCAGCCCTAAATTTTGAGGAATCTCCACACTGCTTTCCAGAGTGGAGATTTGCAGTTTGCAGTCCCACCAGCAGTGTGACAGTGTTCCTCTTTTCCCACAGCCCCTCCAGCATCTGTTGTTGTTCATATTCTTAATTTTTGCCACTCTAACAGGAGTGAGGTGAACTGTCATTGAAGTTTTTATTTGCATTTCCCTTGTTGCTAATGATGTAGAGCATTTTTTCATATATTTTGGGCCTTCTGAACATCCTCCGTTAAGAAGTTTCTTTTAAATGGGGATATCACCACAGACCCATCCAAGATACAGAAGATTTTCAGAACCTATTTTGAAAATTTATACTCTACCAAATTTGATAACCTGGAAGACATGGACAGGTTTTTGAACACACACGACATCCCCAATTTAACACAGGAGGACATTGAAAATCTCAACCAACCTATCACAGAAAATGAAATTGAAGCAGCAATC
>PVKS010051964.1:0-10947 GCA_004027875.1 Aplodontia rufa
AGAGAGAGAGAGAGAAGAGAGGAGAGGCAGAGGGAATCAATTTTATTTTTCCATCTGCTTCTCTGACACTGAGCTGTGCACGTGGTGCTGGGGTTTGAACCCGGGTCCTTGCAGATGCCAGGCAAGCGCGCTAACCACTGAGCCACCGCTCCAGCCCCTAACTACAGTTTTTGATGCCAGGGCAGAATATCATTTGGGACCGGTCCCTCTAGAGTCCTGGGCCATTGGGACATGAGAATGTTGTCAGGCCACCCTCCATGTTCTATGGCGAGTGTCACCAAAGCTCAGTAAAGCTCTCCCAGGGTAAGGATAATTAAATTCCAAAGGGGGCCTACCCTGGAGTTATTCAAGTAGGAGGTCACAGGCCACAGCCAAGATGGATTTTGATATAAATGTGCAAAAGCTGAGCTGGTATGGGTGGCCTGGCGCACGGGAACCCTCCTTTATCACGTCGCCGACATCGCTGTTCCTCAGGTTCTTACCTCGTCCCCCCGGCCCCTGCGATGCCTGACTTATCTCAGCTGCAAAGCCGAGGGTCCCAAAAGGGCAGAGTCCCCGGGGAGGTTTGCAGTCCACCGGTGTCCCCGCCGGCAGGAGGGGCAGAGGAGACGCAAGAGGGACGGCTGTGCCACCCTGTGAACGTCCTCTGCAGAGGCCACGTCCCCAGGACTGCCCTTCACCATCGCTGGCCCTCTGCCCCTCGGTCCCTCCTTCTCCCCTGGATTGAACCTTGGATCTCACACATGCCAGGCAAGTGCTCTACCACGCAGCCACCTCTCCAGCCCCATCCTGATGTCTTTTCTAAGTCTTGCTTCTTTGTCGAATGTGCGTGGTGTCTAATCTGCGGCGTTGTATCAGCAGTGTGTTCACTACTATATAGTATTCCACTGTGTGAAGATTTCTAGGAATTACTGTCCATCCTTCTATCAATGGACATGCTTGTGTGTGTGTCCTTGGGTCCAGGGACAAGAGTCTCTCTCTGATGTGTGAAAGAAAAGAGAAAGTTGTCAGAATCAAAAGTTGTGAATGCTAATTTTTTTTAAAAAGTTTAAAAGTTCGGGAGAAGTGGGGAGGTTGGGCTGGAGCAGGGGCTCTGTGGTGGAGCGCTTGCCTGGCAGGTGGGAGGACCCAGGTTTGAACCCTGTTCGGCTACGGGGGATTATCATGTTAAATATTTGATGGTGTCTTCCTCAAAGTGACCATTAAAGAGCTGCCCGGCCTCCACCCCGGCCTCCGCCGCCTCCACTGTGCCCGGAGCACTGAGTTCTCTTTGCGACCCTCTCCCCGCGGCTGATGTTCTTTGGAGAATCTCTGCTTGTTTTTCACTGAGGTTGACGGACGTTAGCTGATCACAGACTCCTGGTCCGGGTCAGATGTTCAGGGCCACCAGGTCCCCACACAGCCTTGGAAGGGGCTGGAAGGTCTGCCCTGACCCCGACCTGCAGCAACACCTTCAGCTCCGCAGGGTCCCGGGTGTGAGTGGAGCCTCCTCGAGGTTCCCGTTCCCACCCCCACGGGCGGTTGGACGGGTGCAGCCCCGGGTCGCGCTGTCCCGCACCGCCGTGATCGTGGGCACCCTGGGCTCCCAGCCTGGACGCTCTTCCCCTCCTCTCTGCCTGCTGAGCCCCTGCCCTGGGACTTCTGGGCGACCTCCTGCCCCCCATTCTCCCAGGCCTCTAGGTCCTGACGTTCCTGGGCTTTGCTGGTGGCTGTCCCTGGCCACCTGGGCTGGGACAGCCTGTCTCCTCTTGCTTTCCCTGTCTTCATCCATCAGAGCAACGCCCGGCTCACCGCGATGGCTCACGGTGTCCCCTGAGTGATCTGATCCAGTTCCCAGGGAGCGGCTGGAGTGGGGGACGTCGGGATTTAGATGAGGACAGGTCCGGCAGCTCCCAGCTGTCTCTGCACACAGCCAGGTATTCCTGGGGTGGTCAGAGCTCCTCTGGGAGCTCCCACCTTCTCTTCAACCTCCACTTGGCTCTGAAGCTGAAGCCCTGAGAGCCCAATTAGGGCCCTGCCTTGGCCTTTCCTCTGGGAGCCTCCCTGCCTCCTGCAGGCCACCCCTGCACTCGGAGAGCCAAGGCGTCCTCCCCGTCCTCCCCGTGGGCTCTTCAGCAAGTCCTCACCTCTCGCACAATTGTTCCCTCCCTTCCCTCTGCTCCCGCCCCCGCCCCGCATTGCTGCAGACCTGAGCAGCAGCCTCCCAACCCGAAACCCTGCCCCCAGCCTCACCCACTCAAATCTGTGCTCACACGAACCCCATCCTTCCACTGTGCCAACAGCCAAGCACCGCCGGTTCAGCTCCTGCACCCAACCCGCTCCTACCCTGCGCCTCTGCTGTGGCCTCTCCTCCCACGCAGCCTCCCCTCCCACGCAGCCTCCCATCATGAAGAGGCCCTGGCCTTCTCTGGGTACCATGGCCATGGCCAGGCTGGAGGACACCAGACAGAAATTGAAGTCAGAAAAGACACAAGGAATGAGGACAGGAAGGATCCAACATCAAGGGACAGGCAGGGCCATCTTCCCAGCTTCCCTAAGCCACAGACTCACCAGTTCTCCTGGTGCATTCTGGGGACATCTTGTAACAGGTACAAGTTTCTAGGGACCAAAAGCTCTGCAGAATCCAACAGGGAAAGAGACTCACAGCTAGAGAGAGCATGCACGCACCCAGAGACCAACCCAGTTGTCTGGGTTCACTTTCCGAACAGCCCTGTATTGGTCAAACTTGGGCACTGTAACATATAATGAAATACCTGACACAGATTGCTTATGAAGAAAAAAGGTTCATTTAGCTCTCAGTTTTGGAGGTTGAAACTCCAAACAACACGACACGGGTTCTTGCCAGGGTTCCCCCCTCAGTTGCAACACAGCTCTTAAAAGTTATCCCACTTCCCAATACCATCACCATAGAGAACCAATCGGAAGAAGAAGGTTAAACCTCAACACAGAAAGCAGAGAGAGATGGGTGCGGCCACGTTTCCTCCTTTTTTTTTTTTTGGTACTGGGGATTGAACCCAGGGGTGGTTAACACTGAGCCCCGTCTCCAGCTCTTTTTACATTTTGTTTTGAGGCACGGTCTTGCTAAGTTGCTTAGGGCCTCACTAAGTTGCTGAGGCTGGCCTCTAACTTGTAATCCTCCTGGCTCAGCCTCCAAAGTTGCTGGAATTATAGGCATGTGTCACCGCGCCTGGCTGGTTGGCTCAGTGTGTCCCACAGGAACCTGAGAGAGCACACACCCCCCCAGTGACCTCAGGACCTCCGTTTAGGTCCCATCTCTTAAAAGTTATTCCGCTTCCCAATACCATCACCACAGAGATCCAACTTTTGCCACATCAATAATTAAATTATATTCAAAACGCTTTGGCGTAAGTCACCTTAGCACCGAATTTTACAGACGAGGAAACTGAGGTTCAAGCTAGAGAGATTATTCCCAGTAGTCAGATTCCAAAACGCTGCCCGAGCGATCAGCTCCAAGTCCTGGTTCCGCCAAGCACCGGGCTCCTGTGACTTCGCAGAACCCACCATGCCTGCCCCAGGGTGGGTGGGAAGTGGAGGAGACTGTGCAGGTGAGCAGTCTTAGCAATGGTGCATCAGCAGCCCGGCCTCCCTCAGGGCCTCCCTCAGGGCCTCCCTCAGGGCCTCCCTCAGGGCCTCCCTCGGGAAGAGCAGTGTGAGTACAGGAGACCAAATGAATGAACCAAATTCACAAAAATTCACCCCTCCTTCCTCTTGCAGGGCTGGAAACTCACAAAAGAGGAGCCAGCGCTCTCCGCGGGCTCCCCAGCCTCCCCTCCTGCCTTCCTCCCACAGTTACAGCTTTGGCTGGGCCTGGGCCAGGACTGCTGGGGTGGACAGCGCGTCCCAGGCTGCCCTCAGGTCCAGGGAACGGCTGTGGGTTCTGGGTGGAAGCAGGGTTGGCCGTTTCCCTGCCATCCGCCTGCCTTAGACGCGACCCCTTTCCTGTCCCGTGGCCTGGAATTCGGAGGACATCAAGACCAGCTGTGGTCACTGAGTCCCACCCTGCGGGACGGCGGACGGCGGAGCAACAAGGGAGCAGGGACCCGGGTCCCGGGTGACCGAGTGGAGCGGGGTCCCTGCTCACGGGCTCCTCTGCTCTCTCTGGACTGTTTTATTTTAAAGAGAGAAGGACAGAGAGAGAGGGAAGGAGAGAGAATCCGTTCTGTTGAGTTTTTCACGTGGCTTTCTTTGCTCTGACGCTGCGCTGTGTCCGTGGGTGCTGGGGTTTGAACCCCTGAACCTGAGCACGCTTGGCAAGCGCTGTGACCACCGAGCCACCGCTCCGGCCCCATCTCTGGACTGAGAAATGAGAACTCAACCCCTTTCTTATGGAAGACATTAATTTTGTTTCTTTGGTACTGGGGACTAAACCCAGAGGCGCTGTGTGACATCCGCAGTCCTCAGTCACCAGATTTCCAAGTCTGTTACGATGCTCAGCTCGCAGACGGACGGTGACATGTGACACTGCCCACACATGCAGGGGCCAGCGGGCCAGGCTTCGATCTCAGGCTGTGGATGAGTGGCTGGACGTCTCTGTGTCCTCCTCTGAGAGACGGAGACATCAACGGGACCCAGGAGGACACCCGAAAGCCACAGAGTGCTCACCGTGGAGCCGGCGATCGCTATCACGGTCTCATCAAAATGTGTCCCTGCCCGCGCAGCCCCCGCCACGCTGCCCACGGCTACGTTGTCCTGCACCGGAGGAAGCAGCTTTGAGGTCGGTCCCCTGCGTGGTTAGCCGCCAGCCTTCCTGTCCCAACCGATCTCAACAGCCCTCGCCTCCGCGCGAGCTCCCTGGCAGGCAAGGGGCTAAGGGCAACCGGTGGGTGCTCGGGGAACGGCTGGGAGCCTCTCTGATGGTGGCTAACGAGAGACCCTTGAAAGCAGCTCCTGCCACGAAGCTCGGAAGGGGAGCTCATTAGTTGCTGCTTAGACCTGAATTCAGAAGCGAGCAGAGGAAGAGTCTGGAAAACCAAGCCCGTGCTATTCCAGCAGGTGGCTCGGCCCCTCCATGCTCCCAGGTGGAGCTCGGTCCCCAAGGCCAGCTGTTAAGAGGGAGGGAAAGCAATCGCCCACTTCCACGCTGACAGCTGGGCTTTCTGGAGGTGATGAGGGTCAGGAACAGGCAGGGTAGAGGCCCGAGACCGAATCCTGGTGGCTACGCGCACACACGCGCCCGTCTCCTGCTGCGGGGTGATCCCGGCCAGCGCGGGCTCCACCGGCCCGGAGGCCTGCAGCAGACCAGGCCCTTGACCTTGGCCCGGAGCTGCAGGGCCAGGGAGACCTCTTCCTTCATGACTCATGCTGCGAGTTCCCGCGACAGAAAACAGACTGAGATGGTTACTAAGTAAACAACGCTTCAGACGCCGGCTCAGACGCCAGGCTTCCGAAAGGACCTATTTCCTTTTAAAAAGAAAAATATTTACATGTGGAAAATATATTCTAAATACATGGTTTATAATAGAATGTCTATTATTTACATGGAAACATTTAAATGGATGGGTGTAATTTTTTTCTTTCTTCCCTAGACAAGATATAGTTCCAAGAAGGACTGGAGGCTGCTGTGGTGACTGATGTAACGTCACATGAACAAGCAGGAGCACCCACATAGGTCCCAGTCCAAGGCCCACACAGTTCTTGGCCGTTTATTAATTTAACAATAAATAGTTGTTAAGAGCCCTCACAGCAGCGCACGCCTGTAATCCCAGCGACTTGGGAGGCTGAGGCAGGAGGATTGCAAGTTGGAGGCCAGCCTCAGCAACTTAGCAAGAACCTGTCTCAAAATAAAAAAATGAGAAGGGCTGAGGATTGAACCCCTGGGCTCAATCTCTGGTACCAAAAAATAAAAATTTAGGAGACGCAATGGGTACCAAGTTAGTGAGATAGGAGAAATAAGCTGTGGTGTTCTACGGCACCGATAATGTGCTTTTTTTAAAAGAGGGAATCAATTTTATTTATTTTTTTCATCTATTTTTTTGTTCCTCTGACTCTCAGTTGCACACGTGGTGCTGGAGTTCACACCCGGGGACCTGCGCATGCCAGGCAAGCGCTCGACTGCTGAGCCACCGCTCCAGCCCCCATAGTAAATATTTTGAGAGAAGCCAGAAGAAAGGGCTTTGTATGTTTCCAACAATTACGTGCACCGAAGCGTCCCACGGTGCAGCATAAATCTATACAATTCTACGCATCAATGTAGAAAACTTCATTTAAAAATTTCAGAAACACAGGGCTGGAGCGGTGGCTCAGTAGCTGGAGAGCCTGCCTGGCATGCGTGGGGACCTGGGCTCCAACCCATTAAGTGTGAGAGAAACAAAGGCCAGACGGAAAAAGAAAGAAGGGAAAAGCTGATTCTCTCTTCCTCTCTCTCTCTTAAAAAACAAATCAGAAAAATTAAGAGCACAGAGCTGTTTAAGAGGGGCTGGCGCAACGAATGGCCTCGGTTCCGGCGCTGGCCCGGCATGTGCGAGGACACGGGTTCGAAACCCACCACCTACGCAACTGTCACTGAATAAAACTGATTCTGTCTCAGGAAAACAAGAAACAAACAAAGCTGTTTAAGCGATCGAGTCACGGGATCTGTGACCCGGGAGCCAGTCACGGACCACATACACAGAGGACAGCGGTCCCACAGGATCGGGTGACCCGGTGACATCACAGCTCCCTCAGCAGACTCTGATATTCTCAGGACCCAGCTCTCAGAACGGGTCCCTGTGGTTAAGGGACACGAGACCGAGCCAGCTCCAAGAGTCTGGTCGGAGAGGACGTCCCTCTCTCAGGGTCCCCTTGGGTCACTGCCAATAAAATACAACCCGGCCGTCCTGGAGCCCAAGACACCACCACGATGACCACAGCTGCCACCCTGGATCCCCTAATGAGGCTCAGTTCTTCTCCCTCCCATTTCCCCTTTCTCCTGTGGGCTCCAAGAGGTGCGGAGAAGCTGCCAGATCCGGCGAAGTGCGATGGGCAATTGGTCTCCATGAACCGGGTTAGAAACTTCGATGGAAATTCTTCCTCTTCCAACCCCAGATCTGATTCCCTGCGCTTTGGGGACGAAACCTCCCGGGGGTGATTTGTTTTCGGGTGAAAGCAGCTCTGTGTTTGCAGCGCCCAGGAGATGGAGTCCCCCCATCAGCATGATGATTCCTTCAGAGACCTCGGGGAGGTGGCCAGGCCTCTCCGGCTGGCTCCAGCAGGGTTCCTGTGCCCCAGGGCTCCTTGGGGGCCGCGTGCAGATCAATGTTTGGAACTGGCCTTCTGGGAAATCACTAATGGTCCGTGCAAAGTGCATGGTGCGACTTCCAGGCTGGTGCATTCATGAGGAGCAGCACGCGGCTGTCCCACGATTCTGGAAACAGGCAGCGAAGGGCAGACGTTGGAGAGACAGACCCGGCTTCTGTGACGGAGCCTGAGCGTCGTTCTTGGGGCTCAGGGCAGGGCCTGCTGCTGCTCTGAATAGTGGGTGCCCGTCTCGGGGCACCTGAAGGAATAGCGGGGTGCTTGGGCCCCCAAGCTGCTTCCCTACTCCCCCAGCAGCTTCAAAGCAAATTGCAAACTGGCTTTCGGGTGCTTTTGCTCATGCACATGTTCCCTTGGAAAAGAGGACAGGTCACTCACGCGCAGAGGGCTTTGGACCACGGGTGTCCTTAAACGTCAGGGCAAAATGAAATTAGAAGAGAATGAGCATCGATGGCTTGGTGGCCTGGTGGCCTGGTGAAACCCTCCGCATTCACTCGCGGCTGCAGTGCAATGGCCCACGGGATGCTGGCTGCGCCCGGGGTGAGTGAAGGAGCCTGGGTGTCCCCGCGTTTCCTGAGATCGGAGCTGAGAGCGCTCACTCAGGGACAATCTGCCTTCAGCGCCTCTCAGACGCCGCTCTTCTCCAGGTGCGGGCAGAGAGGCCTCAGGCCCAGGGCTCCTTGGCTCCAGCTCCCTGGTGTGCATTTCTCCTCCTGGTCACTTGCTATTTATGGCATCGGACGGGGCACTGTTTCTCAAGCCTTGTGTTAGGATAGAGTTTCCTCTTAAAATAGCTTTAAAGTGCTTCAAAACCAAACAACAAAGGAGAAAACGATCTGGGATTCAAAGAGCTGCAGCTGGGGACTCGAGGACACCGGTGAGGCCCTGGGTTAGGACTTGGATTCCAGGCTTCTGCCCAAAGCTCCTGCTCGCTTCAGAGGGGAAGCTGGACCTGCGCCGGGGCCTCAGCAGCGCACCCTGGTCTGAACGGACTGCGGGCAGGGACGCGGCAGGAAGAGGTGGCCCTCAGGTGGCTCTGGAGCAGCCCCTCGACTCTAGGTCCCTTCCCCCTGTCTCCTTCCCAGCTGCCCTGATCAGGGCGCCGATCTCCACCACAGCCTTCCGCCACCAGCTTCAGTCACCCTGGACCCCGAGCAGCAGAGCTGGCCACCATGGACCCTGCCCCTTCTCCAAGTTGTTCTTTTGGGTATTTTGGTCACAGCAAATGCAAAAGCTGGTTAACAATTAATAGACTTGGGTTTTATCCCCAGTACTTTTTTTTTTTTTTTAAGGAAAACCCCCAACAAAGGTGGCTTGGGAACAACCCGGGTTTGGGGAAAGTTGATCCCTCTGGAGCCAGAAAGGACAGAATGGGTGTCTGGTAGGAGCCAAGCCTCGAGAACGGTCTCTGCGGGATGAGCTCAGAGTCAAGTCTCAAGCGGAGGGGACGCTGGACAGCGAGGCACGGCCCCAGGCCCCAGGGTGTCACCAGCCAGCAGGCTCCTGTCCAGAGCCAGCTCAAAGGTCAGGCTGCTCAGAGCCGCCCTGGCCACCCCAGCAGCCAGCTGACCCCCTCTGCTCACTGTCACAACAACGTTCTTACCGCTGAGCCCCTGAGGACGAACGACCACCTGACAGCTCCTGTTCCTGCCACCTGTTTCTCCACAGTGCTTCTCCACTGAGCCGCATCCGCTGCCCTTTTTAGTTTTTATTTTGAGAAGGGGTCTCACTCAGTTGCTGAGGCTGGCCTCAAATTTGCGATCCTCCTGCCTGGGCCTCCCAAGCCACTGGGATTATAGGTGTGCGCCACCCAGACTTACTCAAGGTTTTATAACGACCATATTTAAAAAAATAGAGCCAGTTTTACTGACAGTGATGGAATAGAAGAAGCTGGGTGCAGATAGAGCCCATTTTAAAGGGGAGAAACAGCAAGAGTTGAAACAGGAGAGGCACTGGGAGGAGGTGGGTGAAGGTCACTGGAGACCACTCGCGTCCTGACACAGAGGACCAAGCATTCCACCCAGACTCGAGAGAAAGCCAGGGGACCGGTCCAGGTGGACACGGGGACAGCCTGCAGACTGCATTTCAAGATTCCGCAATGACAGATGTTTTAAATAAAAGATTTTTTTACAGCACAATTATGGGCCAAGATTCAACAGGAAACAGCAGGTGGAACAACTGAAGCAGGGAGTTTCTTTGGGGGGAAGAGCAGCTCCCGACCTTCCGATAAGACGTTGCTGGGCTTCATCTTATGTAACATCAGGGTTTTTTCTCTTTTTTTCCTGAGAGGAGAACAGTGTGAACTCCCAGGGCTGCAGATGGCTTCGAGATCTTCTGGGTGTTCAAATGCCAAGTGGATGGCAGGCGACAGATGATCAGGGATTTACTGAGAACACAGCGCGTGCTGAGCTTACGGCCAGTGGCCCCACTCTTACGCGCACAATGAGGCCACTGGGCTCTGCTGCGACCTGGGGGCAGCTGGAGCCAGACACCTGTGGACGGGGCAGGGACCCCGGGCTCTGCTCTCAGTCCTGTCCTTCCCAAGCGAGGAGCCTCAGCCCCGAGCCCCCGAAGGCTCAGTCTTCTGTCTGTCACATCTGCTGAGGACCTGCATGGGGCAGAGCTGGCTGTTGGAGAGACCGGGGTTTTAACGCAAAAAGATTTGGGCTCAAAGTCCTGGTTCCCCTGGTTCTCCCACTCATTCATTACTATATGGATTTTTCTTTAAAGAGAGAGGGACTGAGAGAGAGAAAGAGAAGAGGATGATCTTTATTTAGTTTTTCATGTGACCATCGTTGCTCCAAGACTTTGCTGTGCACATGGTGCTGGGGTTTGAACTCGTGTCCTTGGGCACGCCAGGCAAGCGCCGTAACCACCGAGCCACTGCAATTTTTTTTTTTTTTTAAGAGAGAGAGAAGGAGAGAGAGCCAATTTTACTCATTTTCATTTTTTTTTCTCCCAACGCTTGGGTGTGTAGGAGGCGCTGGGATTTGAACCTGGGTCCTCATGCGCGGCAGGCAAGCGCTCTACCTCTGAGCCACCGCACAGGGGTGAGACTCGGGGAGGTCAGGACGAAGAGGTATCAAGATCATGACAGGCACAGGCCCAAGATCAGCTTCCTTCCCCTTTGCAAAGCAGATGCCGGCCTGAACAAAAAGTGGTCACAAACGAACCTTAAGAAGGACACTTATGGGGCTGGAGCGGTGGCTCCGCGGTAGCACACTTGTCCAGCACGCGGGAGGACCCAGGTTCAAACCCAGCGCCACGTACACAACCAAGTGTCAGAAGAACAAAGACCCGATGAAAAAGTAAGTAAAACTGATTCTCCCTCTCTCTTGCTCTCTCTCTCGCTCTTTCACTGTCCCTCCCTCTTTTAAAAACAAAAATAAATAAAGACATTTATTCGAGGAACACATGCAGTCTCTGGGTGGCGGAGATCAGCCGGGCTCTGCCAGGACTCTTGGCTTAGTGGAGGTGGAGGCTGACAGTGCTCGTCCTCCATCTGCCGTGTGCGACCCAAATGCTCAGGCAGGGCCTAAGCGAGGGACTTCGAGGTCCCTTCCTCTCTGTGAAGCTGTCCAGCCTCTCCAGGCCCCGGGTCCTGGCACTCGCACGCGTAGATTTTCTGCCTTTCTCCTGCTGTGAGCCCGGGGCCCTGAGGGACTACGGGCGTCTTGAAGGCTTCTCCATTCC
>PVKS010051965.1:0-10941 GCA_004027875.1 Aplodontia rufa
CCTTGTGGGGCAACGGCTTATGCAGTCTCAATTCCACAGTACCCTCGGGGCAGCATCCAGACCCCCACCTCCTCTTCAGTCCTCTGTCCCCACTGTCCCCAGCTTGGAACCAGAACCTTCTACATGTACAGTGCCTACAGGTTTTGGAAATGGGAGAAGCAGAAGGCACTGGGGGACATTCTGAGCACAGGGCCCAGCTGGTCCAAGCTGTGGAGAAGGGACATGCATGGAGCTTCAGGCAGGTGTGAGGTGGGCACAGGACCGGGAAGGGCCATGTGGCAGGCAGCCTGAGGATGCCTTCCAGGGTTCTCTGCCTTGCCTGCCAGCAGGTACAGTTTTCTTGGAGAACAGAGGGAGGGGAACTGGTGTGTTTCAAGAACCCCAACTTGACGTTCAACTGTGGCCTGCAGTTTCTCATTTCAGGGATCTTGGCGATAACAACGGCGACGTTTTCCAAGTCCTATCTGGTAAGTTGGGGCCTGGATGTCATTCCCACCCATTCCAAGCCTGGGTAACTCTAAAGCCATCTGTGTGCAGTGGCAGCTGGACAGGCAGCTCAGGAGGATCTGCCAGGAGCAGCCCCCATGCCTCCTGGACAGCAGAGGGCGTCTAGCAGAAGGGTCCCAAAGCAGACAGGCAAGGGATGCAGGGATTTGACTTGGCTGGTAGGAGAGGAAGCCGGAGAGCTATGCCTGGCTCTGCTTCCCTTCCCCAAATCCTGGGCTCTGCTCTAGACACCCCATGGCTCCACACTCCTCTCTCCATCCACGTCCTCCCCCAGGGTCACTCTGCCCTGGAGGGGTCATGCAACCTGTTCACGCAGCAGCCTGAGGGATTGCTCTTGAACACCAGTGTCCACTATTGTCAACCTGCCCTGGGCTCCCATGTGCCCTCCCCTTGCCTCCAATGTCAGCAAGCCCCACCCTCTGCTGGATTTCCATCTCTAATCTCCTCCAAATGCCAGGCAGATGGAACTCTGGTCCTGCCTTCCATGGTGCATACACTTCTCCCTCTGTGACTTAGTCCTAACTCCCCAAGCCTCTGCTCACATCCTTGCCCTCCTGGAGGTCTTCCCTGACCTGCATGGCCAGCTCCTGTGTCCCCACGGCTCTGTGGACTAACCTGTCTCTATCACGAGCTGCATTCTGCGTGGGCAGCAGGGGTCTGAGCATCTTTGTAGCCAACATCTCACACAAGACTGAATGAGTGGAAATGGACAAATGGCGGAAGGATCTAGCCTACAAATCATCTTCCATGACTCAACCCACGCAGGGCCTCCTGCTGCTCCCCACCCTCTGCCCCAGAGCCCCTGGCCTGGTCCTGCCGTGTTTGTGCCCCTCAGCCTGGGCTGGGTTATGGCTGTTCCCTGCTGTCCTCGGAGATGGAGAATAGGAGGGGTCATTGCAGCTCACCCAGCAGAGGCAGGGGGTGCTTGGCAAAGACAGCCCGTCTCCAGGCCTCACATGCCTGGGCTGAGAACCATAACACTTCCTGTTCTGATACCTGTGCATGGGGGCGCTCTTACTGCAAAGGAATCCATTCTAATATAAAAGTTGTAGATTCCATATGATCCCTGTCTTTCCTCCTGGTAAAGGTTTGCATTTGACAGGAAGCTCTTGGAATGAAGCTTCCCCAAGAGGATGATGGATACAGGACCATTGAGGGATGGGCAGGGAAGGACAGGTTTGTGGGACTGGGACACCTTCAGCAATACTCGCATCCTGTCTGTGGTCACGTGGGTGTCGAGGTCCTGGCCAGTTGGTCTGTCTGATGTAGGATGGTTGGGGCTTACTTTGAAGGGACATGGTGATGGAGCATCCTTTATCACCAAGCCCTGGGGTCTCCTGAATAGCATGTGAAGGCTGACTGGGTCCTTCTCAGTGGTCAGCAGCTGGAAGCCTGGTGTGGGTGAGCAGAGACCTCTGGGGTCACAGAGGAAGCTCCCAGTAGGCCTGGCAGGAGCACCGGGACCTGAGTCTCTAAACTCTGACACTGGCTCTGACCTCTCCTCTTTGCTCGTAGAAGGTGCTGTGCCTGATGTCAAATCTCGTCAGCTTCTTCTGCGTGCTGGCGGGTCTCTTTGTCATCGCAAAGGATTTCTTTATGGAGAATTCATTTCCGTGGCCAATCTGGAAACCATACCCCAACTCCACAGTGAGTGCCCAGGCCCCAAAGATCCTTTAACTACAAGAAAGCCACTGTCTTGGACTCATCTGGGAGGAAGCATCAGGCTCTTGGGAAATGTCCTCTGAAGCCCAGGTGCAGGCGGCTGAGCCCTCAGCTGCTCTGTTCCCACCCATCCCAAGGCCCAGTGGAAGGGGACACCAGGCCTTCTCCCACGTCAGCATCAGAGAACAGCACAGGGCCTGAGTCACTGAGTCCAACCCTACTTTCACAGGTGGACAAGCTGGGGTCCAGGGGGGCTGCCTGAGATGCAGGAGCAAGTTGGGTACAAACCCAGGCATGACCTAGCCGATGGTCTAATAAAGTATCCATGGTGACCCAGGTCACCTACGAGCTCCCAGAAGCCTTGCAGAGTTGGCCAAGAAAGAAGTTGAGTCAGATAACCCCTGAGGGCACCTTCAGTTCTCCCCGGGACCCTGTGAGATCACACAGCAGTGCTCACTGAGGACACACAGGTGGAGCAGTAACTGGGACACCCTGTCCCACAGGGACCCTCCCTGCCTCCCCAGCACTCCAGGGAGCTGAGGCTCCCGCCCTTCTGCCTGGGATCTGACCCCTGCCCCGCCAGGCCCGCATGACACGTGCAGATGCGCAGCAAGGCCTGGTCCTGACCCTCTCTCCCTGTCCTCTCAGGTCCACATCCAGAGGCTGGAGCTGGCTCTGTTCTGCTTCTCCTTCCTGGAGCTCTTCCTGCCGGTGCCCACAGCCATTGTAGCCTGCCGCAGCGTCCACCAGTCCACAGAGGTGAGTCCTTCTGGGAACAAGCCCTGGAAAGGTGGGGACAGGAGGTGGCAGAGGAAGAGAAAGGGGAGCTAGCAGGCAGGGTCCAGGAGCAGCCTCTGCCTTGAACTCATTCGTGAGATTCCTGAGCAGTGGGTAAGTGACAACACCCAGTCCAGGAGGGGCACGAGGGAAGAGAGGATGCAAGCAGAGGTGAAAAGTGCCACCACAGAGACAGCACCAGGGGCCCTCCGGACTGCAGGCCCCAATGCTCCCAGCTCTGAAGACTCTGGGAAAGCCCTCTATGTAGACTGGGCAGGATTCAAACCCCCAGGAACAGATGGAGGGGATACTTCCAGCACGGGGACCAGGAAGGCGGTCATGAGGACCTGGGTGCTCAGCAGAGGCCAGGAGCTCTCAAGCTCTGTGTTAATTTGAACTTGTGGTTCTACACAGTCATCTGACATATGGTTACCTAGACAAACATAACCCCATCTTCTCCACATCTCTTTTAGACAGGTTCCTAAGTCCCACTTTACTAAGTAAACTGAGGCTTGGAGAAGTCACATCACTTCCCAAGGCCTAACAGCCCATAAAGAGATCCAGCACTCAGCCCGAGGCATATCTAACCCACAGCCAAGTCCTTGTTGACTAGTAGGGTAGCACAACGGCAGACTGGGGCCAGTATACTTTAAAAATGGAAGACCAGTCTCTCCCCACCCCAGAGACCCTGATCAGAATGATCTCCAAGTCTCACTTCTTAAATGGAAGATGTTCATGTTATAATCTCAACCTTAAAACGCTGTCAGAACATACCCAAATCCCCACAGGCCCGCGGGTCCTACCTTGGCCACAGTTATGCAGTGGCACCCACACACAGTACCGCACAGCAGACGTGAGCTTGCGGCCCGAGTTTCATTTACCAGCAAGCAAATAAATTGTCTCAGGTAACGTCTGGCCTTCTGGCAGGAAGTCTTCTCGGGACATCAGAGAGCTGGATGGGAGTCCTTGCATCACTGAGGCCAACCCCACTTTTAAGGAGGCGGACACTGGGGTCCCATCCCTTGCTGCTAGTATTAACAGCAATTGCTCCCATTGATTGGCATTTGCTGTGTACCAGGCACTGCGCTAGGTGCTCCAGGAGGCTGTATTTGCTTCGTGTTGCTGCCATAATGAATTGGCACAAGTTCTGCGGCTTAGGATGTGGCATCTCGCCTCCTGGCCATTAGCAGTTTGCAGTGGGTCTTGATGGCTCCCTCGAGTCAGCACTGGCCGCTGCATTCCATCAGTGATGCTCTAGGGAGGATCGGTCTCTGCTTTTTCCACCTTCTAACAGCTGCTGCAATCCTCGGCCTGTGGCCAGGGATTAGGACTTGGACATCTTTGGGGGCCAATCTTCTGCCCACTGCGGTGACTCTTGCAGCTGTTCTGGAAGTCAGACTGCTGTCCGTCTTGGGAAGGAATAAGGCTCAGGGTGGCTAAGTGGCTTCCCACAGTCACACAGCCAGTAGGTGGCCATTCTAAGACTCCCCTGCGGGCTTTGGGGCCTCCTCCGTCTGAGAGGACAGTGCCAGGCTCTTGCAGCACTGGGTGGGAGCCACCTGGTCACAGATCAGGACTGAGTTTGTGGCAGCAGTCAGTGGGGACACTGAAGGCATTAAACATGCCATAGGGTGCACTCCAGCTGGAAGGCACTTGGCCTATCGCCTGGCCCGGCCGACTTCAGGGAATCCAGCAAGGTGAGCGACTTTCCTGTGGTCACCAGGACACTGGTAGCAGGACCAGAAGTAAAGCCCCGGCCACTGACCGCCCTGCAGGCCTTTCCCCAGCTCCGTCCTTTAGACCTTCAAGGGCGGACACAGTCACGCCAGCCCCAGGAAAGGGCCTTCATCTCTTGAGCCTAAATTTCCATCTTCATGGGGACCTTGAGACTTTAAAAGGGGCCCAGGGAGGAAGTGTTTTGTGAACTGCAAATCTCCCCACCTACGTGAGCAGCAGGGACAGCGACTCCTCTTTTGCAGGACAGGGATGATTCCTCTCTAGTTCCTGACACACCGCTGGAATTCAGAGGCCTGCCGCTGGAGCCTCCACCGTCCTACGAGGAAGTGATGCAAGGGGAAGAGCAACCTCGGAGGTGAAGAGGCTGAGCCCTGGGTTCCCCTGGACTTCAGAACTCACCGTGGCACCATCTCCCTGGCACAGAGAGGAGCCCATGTCCAAGGGAAAGGGCCAAGTGACACTGTTGCTAACACCTCCTGCCCCAGGACTGGTGGCCGAGGTCTGGGGTGGTCCCTTCCCTTCAGGCCACCCCCGAACACCTCAGTACCTGACTTCATTGGTGGGAGCTGCTTCCTCTGAACCTGAACATGATGAGGCCCAGTGGCCCTTCCTGCTGGCCTCCAGAGCAGACCCCTGGCCAGCACAGCAGCCAGAGATGGAGCTCCTCAGGGTTGGGGCCAGCAGAGAGGTTTGTGGGGAACTTACATATCCAGATGCCTGGATTTTGTGTAGGGGCAGAGGGGGCAATGAGTCAGACAGAAATGTGTGACCAGTTCTTCCCTCCAAACTACCAGAGGGTCTCTGCCTCCCTGGACCTCAGTGCCTCCATCTGTAAGGTGAAGGGTGGATGGTTAAAGGGATCTGGGAGCTTCTCCAGATCTCAGAGGCCAGACATCAGGAGTGGAATTCAAGTTTCTGGTTGTGACATCTAAGGCTGCCAGAGGGACTCCAGCCTGGGAATTCCAAACCCTGCCATGCTGAACAGAGACGGCGAGAGAGACCTGCTTCCTCACTTCCCAACTGCACCCATCCAAGGACATTCTTCGCGGCTTTGGCTCATTTGGGGACCGTGTTGTATCCTTGCTGTTTCCTTAAATTGTTTTTCCCCTGATATTACTTTAAAGGGGCAGCTTTGCAGCAGTGACAAACAGAACATCAGTGTCTTTCCGTACATGGAGCTAACCCCCAAATTAATATGGATGTCATAAAATTAAACAAAACGTGACCCCCACCCCACCTTGAGGTCTCACCTACTACTCCTCATCCTCTTATTCACTCTGCTCCAGCCACCCTGGGGTTCCCCGAGGTTCCCCGGGAGACCCCAGGCACACCCCTGCCTCTGAGCCATTGCCCTTGCCCTTCTTCCACCTGGACTCTCCTCCCCGGAGGGTTTGCAGAGCTCCCTCTTTACATCTTTCCTGGACCAACTCCAGGCCAAAGTCAACAGCATTTAACCTTTGCATCCACCTGGGCTGCAGGCACCATGACTATCCCATTTCACACAGGCTTGGAGAACTTCAACAAACTGTCCAAAGGCACACAGCTAGTGAGTGACAGACAGGCTCCAAACTAAAGTGCCCAAAATTAGTCATAACATGGCCCCTGTGCTCCTGAAGGAGTGCTTTCACTTGTGAAGGGCGACACAACAAAGACAGCCCTCATAGCTCACAGGAACCCTGTCTACCCAGTCAGGCTCAATACACGCGGTAGCCCAGGTTTTTAGTTGTTTTGAAGCAAGCCTCTGTCTTATAAAGTTCCTTGTGGTTTGGGACGTCCTGGGTATCATTTACCCTTGCACAGAATATTCCTAGGGTTCCGGTTTCCCTGAATTGTCACCTCCCTCGCTGCCACTTCTGACTGTCACCTCTGGCTGTGGTCACTGGCTTGCCTACAGCACCTCTTCTCTCCCCTCCTATGGCTCCATCTGGATTCATGAATGAAATGGAAAGCAGAAGTCACTAGGGCCACAGTTGGTGCTGTACTTAGATGTGAGTCAACGTTTTCTTTTTGTCTTTTTTTCAGTATTGGGGTTGAACCCAGGGTGCTCTGCCACTGAGCTACATCCCCAGCCCTTTTTATTCTTATTTTTTAATTTTCAGACAGGGTCCCATTCATTTGCCCAGAATGGCCTTGAACTTGTGATCTCCTGTCTCAGCCTCCTGAGTCTCTGGAGTTACAGGCTTACACTACCACACCCAGTTTTGAGTCTACATTTCTATATGTGGTCAGCCCTAAAACTAAACCCAACATCACTTTTACCTATTATGAAAAATACTCACATAAAGTTTTTAAAATAATACGGCAGAGGCTGGAGCGATGGCCCAGCGGTTACGGCGCTTGCTTTGCGTGAGCGAGTCCGCAGGTTCAAACCCCAGCACCATGTGCACAACAAGGTGTCGGAGGAACAAAGGCCACATGAAAAACTAAATAAAATTGATTCTCTCTTTCTCCCTCTCTCTCTCTCTCTCACTGTCCCTCTCTCTTTTAAAAAAAATAATAATAATGTAGCAAATACCCTAAACCCTCCACCAAGTTTAGAGTGTTAACATTTGGTGTTTCCTTTCTCTTTCTCCACTTATCTATCTCTCTTTTATATATGTACACATATGTATGTGCATATAGTTTGCATTCACACACATATCCACGAATTCATACATACACCACTTTGTGAAACCATCTCAAAGTTGTAGATACCATGATTTGTTGTCCCTAAATTATTTCACCTGCATTATTTCCTAGTGAATAAAGATATTCTCCTATATAATCTCAATTGTCACACTAAGAAAATTACAAATAATTTCATAATTCTAACACCCTGTCCATATTCACATTTTCCCCACTGCACCAAGAATGTCTTTCGTGTGATTTATCTTTAACCTGGGTCTCATCGTGTTTCATTCATTATATTTAAAAGTAACATCACTTTATTTTCTCTTAATCTAGAATAATCCTCTACTTGTTTAATGACACAGATGACTTTTTGAGATACATTGGTTTGAGAAGTGTCTGATGGCTTCCTAGTGGGGTCCTCTCACTTTTTCCTCCACCTCCCTCCTTTCTGTAGCCTGGCAGTAATGTCTGGACCCTCAGGGCTGGGAAGAGCACTCTGGAGAGGGTGCTGCATCCTTCACACTGTCTCCCCTGGGGACACCACAGGGTGGCACTAATTCCTCAATCTGAGATGCTGGGCTTGGGTGGCTGGGGCAGGGAGCTGGGGGGGCTGCCAGGCAATTCCACCAATATCGCTTTACTCCTTTTTCCTACAAGAGTTTTTATTTTAATGAACTAGCATGCATATCTTATCAATAGGAAAATGTTGAAATGTGTCTTTCTGTAATATACGGACATACACTACAGGAAATTTTCCCATTTATTAAACCTTAACTTTGTAGTGCTATATTGAAAGCAATGTCTAAAACTCTTTTTTTTTTTTTATTTAGAGTTGCTCCTTTATCACAAACATGCAAAATTGCAGAGTCTTTGGAAATATTTCTGGAGGGTTCATATGATTACGAGTGCCACAGCCAGGTCCAGGGAGCTTGTGAGTCTGGGTAAAAGCTGGGGGACTTGAGCTGGATGATCTTTAGGTGCCCTGCCTGCTCTAGCTCCCGAGATTTCTACAACCAGGAGCAAAAGGAAGGAAGACACCGTAGCCAGGAACTCTAAACCACTCGCTCTTGCATTCGATGTCAGCTCCATGGCCTGGGAGCAAATTAACCAGAAGCCTCAGGTGCCCGGGTCCCCACAGCAGGTCTTTTCCACTCGCTGGTGAAGACAACACCCAATGACCCTTGAGCCTGGGGAGGGACAGCTGTGTGAGCAGTGACCTCAGAAATAATGAGCATTTACGGGAGCTGCATGCACCCTGGGGTCAGAGGCACAGAAAGAGCACCATGGCTCTCCAACCACCTAACTTGGCCCTGCTTGCAAAACTTATGTATTCTAAAAATGATTGAATTCTAAGAAAAACTTGAATCCTTTAACAGCAATATTAAATAAATAATGATAAAGTATCATTAGAAAGTAGGCCACAAAAAAATTTTTTTAAACGTAAAAAAATAGAAAGTAGGCTAGCATCTTTGTTGTAGCAGCAAAACTTTTTGAAAGCAAAATCTTATGCAAATACAACGGGCAAAAGGTTACATTTTACTATTAGAAATGCTGTTTACAGGCAGCTGGAGCGGTGGCTCAGCAGTTGGAGCGCTTGCCTAGCATGTGGGAGGACCCAGGTTTGATTCCCAGCACCAGATACACAACTAAGTATGGGAGAAACAAAGGCCAGATAGAAAAATAAATAAAATTGATTCTTTCTCTCTCTCCCTCCCTCCCTCTCTCACTTTAAAAGAAAAGAAATGTAGTTTACAAATTCTGTTTTATTGCATTTATCAATCACAAAGTGAGTCAATGAGAATAACGAGGCAATTTCAATGAGCTCAAAACTCTGAGACCCAGGGGTTTAATAACTTCGTCCACACACCTTCTGAATTTTATTGGTTGCATGGTATCAAGATGAGCCTGGAGGAGCTGCAGCGGTGGTTCAGTGGTTACAGCACTTGCCTGGCATGCGTGAGGATGCAGGTTCAAACCCCAGCACCACGTGCACAGCAAAGTGTCGCGGAAACTAAAACCAAAAGAAAAAAATAAACAAAAGAAAAGAGCTTGTTGGAGAAGCAATGCTAGCTTTGGCAATCAAATCTTGGCTCTTCCCTGAGGTTCTCTGTGATGTGAGGCCAGTCGCTCCCTTCCCTGGGTTTCACTTTCCCTCTCTGTAAAAAGAGATCGATGGCTGGATGATTGGTGCGCTCTGTCCAGCTGTCAGGAGCTGTGCTTGTGCGTCACTGTGAATGTTTTGTTTCTGGAGGTGAAGAGTTGGAGAGCTGTTAATTTGATTCACCTGAGAGTACCTATGTTTTCTTATTTATATATTTATTTAGGTACAAGGGATTGGACCCAGGGACACTTGGCTACTGAGTCACATCCCCTGCCCTTTTTTATTTTTTAATTTAAGACAGGGTCTTGCTAATTTGCTCAGGGCCTCTCTAAGCTGCTGAGGCTGGCTTTGAACTTGTGATCTTCCTGCCTCAGCCTCCAGAGCTGCTGGGATTACAGCTATGCTATATTAAGAAATTATTGGTTCTCAAAATGGCGTTCATCCCACCTGGATGACTCCCGGATGCTCCTGATTTTCACCTCACCCTACAGGACTGCACCCGGATTCCCACGGTAGGACGTAGAACCCAGTGTGGGGGAACGTTATCCACCACTGTTTAACTCCAAAGGAATAATGCGGTCCATTAAGGAATATAAAGGCGATCTTAGGGGAGCCCGCGGCACTCTGCCCGCACCCGGTGGGAGGGGAGCTGCTCCGGAGGGCGGAAACGGATCGAGGGAGAGTTTCCTAACCATGCACCCTAACCGGAACTCCCCAATCTGACTGCTCGTAATTTACCTAATCTTGCATAAAGCACTGGGAATTAATTGCTCACATTAGCGAACTCGAAGCGGTTTGTGCGGCAGCGCACCACTGTGACGTGTCTCTGAGGGCAGGGCGGGTCACCCAGCAGCGATTCGGGGCCTCAGTCCCCTCGATCAGAAACAGAAGTTACCACCCCCCCACCAACCGGCCATCTGCCCTGGGGGCTGTAGGGATCTGTCATTCACCTTTCCAGCTCGAAAACCTCTCTGTTGGCGACCTTCTGCCCTTTGGACCACCCCGCTTCCCACCCAAATAGGAGGAGCCTGTGAACAGAACTTGCTCCAGCAGGGAGCATCCCTCTATAGGGGATCCTCTGCTTCAGCTTCTGCTTGAAATCTGCCTCAGGAAGTCTTGAATATATGGGGCAGCTCGGGCTTCCCCTTAGCATCTGAGCTCCTTGCATGGCCAAGGCCGCGTAGGCCTGGACCTCTCTAGCAGGGCGCCTCCTAGTGCTTGCAACTGAGAATCACATAAGCACTGGCACGATCTGGACCACCTTCTGAGGGTTTCAGTCAACCCCACAGAGCTGCTCTTGGGACTCCGGAAGATCACAAGACATGCAGAGTGGGTCACCAGTGATCCTGAGGAAGCGAGTCTCAGGCTAGCCACTCTCCTTGGATCATAGACCTACACGTCTACAATTGGATCAACTCGGTTGTCTACAACTTCTGAGCCCCAGGTCCAAGAAATATCTAGAGTGTGGATTGGCAGAAAGCAACCATCTCAGGATTACAGCCCAGGAAGAGCTGAATACCCCTTTGCAACAGAAAACTTTTGAGGAG
>PVKS010051966.1:0-10941 GCA_004027875.1 Aplodontia rufa
GAATTTTCCCAAAAGATTTAGAATCAGCGTATTATAGCGATGTGGCTTCATCAATGTTTATAGCAGCTCAATTTACTATAGCTAGATTATGGAACCAACCCAGATGCCCCTCACTTGATGAGTGGATACAAAAGCTTTGGTTCATATATACTATGGAATACTACTCGGCCATCAGAGAAGACGATATTATAGCTTTCGATATCAAATGGATCGAGATGGTCAGAATTATGCTTAGTGAAGTCTCCCAAGCTCAGAGACTTTAGGGCCGAATGGTTTCTCTCATCTGTTGATACTAGAATTTATGTTGAAGCAGTAGGACAGACGGCTGACCTAACAAAACCTCAAATTGAATGACTTTCAATACATCAGGGGTGAAAGCTCCCTAGGTAACTTGGAGGTGTAGGGAAGGGGATGGGGAGGGGGGAGGGTATATGAAGAACTCATAGGAGTCTGGTGATTGGGAATATGGGGGAACCATCCCAGAAGCTGATGTTATTCCTACACTAGATACCCATTTAACACATGAGTTCTTCTGGGGGAAACTGTAATAGATGAAACCCATAGTAGCTTATCTATGCGTTAGCATTACCCCTGGTTAACAAAGTTTATACACATTGATTGCTACTGTTTTGACAATGTTTCCCCCTCATCTGTATCCTGTATCGCTATATACTTCTAATAAATGTGAAAAAAAATAATATCCACAAAACAACAACAGCATTTATGGTGTTCGGTCCAATTCTGTAGGGTACGATGAGTGCTGTGGGAGTTGAAAATCTTTGAGAAACTGGGCTGAAACCCTGTTGTCCAAGCATTATTAAAAATGAACATCCAAGAGATCATCTCCAGGCACAGAGTCTCCTTACCATTTGCTGTGAGTTCAATCTAGGCATCTTTTTCAGTTGTTTCCACAGATTGAGTTTTCAGTGCTGTCATAATGAGTGACTAGTGAGTGACTCTAAGTGTGTCTGCTGCAATATACCAGGCACTCCAGTAGACAATTTGATGTTTAAGAGAATTTAACAGCCTGTTCAACTGGAAGATTCAGTCATTTTTAAACATTAGAGAAACTTGAATTAATTTACTTCATCATTAAGTTTTGGGATATAGACATGAGCTGAGTGAGAAAATTTGGCCTGTTCCCATATTTACCAGAGCTTCAATTTTCTTTCTTTGGGAACTCAAATTGTTTCTACTTTATCCCTCACCATCAACTTATTGGAGTGAAAAAAGCTGAACACCCTGGAAAATAGGAGGTCCTAAGCCCCTAAACCCAGGAGAGAGCTGCTCACCATCTTGTGTTACATCAGGATTACTCAAAAGCAGATACCCTCACCAAAACTACCACTCCTCATCTCCTATCACAGCAGTTCCATGTTGACATCTTCTCTCTTCCCTGACTGCTGACTGCCACACCTGGATGCAGCAGAGGCTTAGTAGCTCAACATCTTCCATCTTAATCTATTTTGCCTTTTGAGGCAAGACCCAAACACTCCTGCTTTGACCCACATTTCTACTTCTCATTCACCCATCATCAGAAGCAAAAGTTCTTTTTGTTACTGGCTCTGCTTATAATTCATGGGCCAAATCCTGCCAACTGGCTGTTTTTGTAAATAGATGTTTATTGGAACATAACCACATCCATTCCTTTGCATATAGCTTTCACACCAAAAGGGCACAGTTGAGTTGCTGCCGAGTTTAACACATCTACTATCTGGCCATTATAGGAAGTCTGCTGACCCACAGATATTTGTTCTAATCTGTGCATCCACTCCAAGCTCTTTCACTCTGCCACATAGAGCTAACAGTCCATCAGCAACAAAGTTGTCTGCACCCTCAACTTCATCTCAGAACGTTCCCTTTGCTTGCTTACTCTAGGTAAACCTGGCTGTGCTCTGTTGAAATCACGTCTGATATAGCCACAGGCAGTGGAGGCTGCTCCTCTTCTGTGTCATACCTAACTATAAGCCTGGCTCTGGGGTGGATGTGTTCTCCTCGTTTTCCACTGTCACTTCCAAACCTGTTCTTTTCATCCTTCCCAAACCAAAGGTCTGTGGGTGTTTTTGCCTGCAGACTTGGTTGCCTGCTACCCATTCCTGTTGTTACCATCTAAAAGTCTCAGTTACCTTCAATCTTTGATAACTTTAGCACCTGGCTCATTGTGTTTATATTACTCTCTTGTTTTTCTTACTGACTTCCTTTCTACTGACTTCAGAACCCACACAGATATATTGGATTGTCAGGTTCCAGATCTCCTTACCTTACATTAGAATGATGTTATTTCTCACTCACCCTCAGCTCATGACTCTTACGGTGATACTGTTTACCTGGTGATCATCACATATCTAATTCAAGCTCATCATTCTCTGACTACTATCTCCTATATGAATAGCTTACCAATTCAAGTACATCTACCTAGCAATATCTTGACTTCATTAAGGCTTTCAAACTGTTGACTTATGACTGTCGCACTATCAGTTGGTACTCTCAGATCTCCCTTTCCTTCCCTACCAGCTTAATTCTGTGATATATTATTGAGCTTTCTTTTTCTTTGATGGCTCCCTTCACCCTCTTACCTCTGCAACTCTCCTTTACTCAGTGAAGTGGCATTCATATTACACGTAATTGTCTCCATATTCACACCATGTTTTTCCTCCTTTAATGCCCTAACCTCTTTTACTTTCCATAATCCCAGTTTATTGCCTTATTTCAAAAATTGTTGACAAAATTCAAGTAGTCTGACAAGAATTCCATCACCTTGCCAACTTCAAACTACCTACCCTCCTATATAGGTGCCCTCTGTACCTGTTGTAGATTTATCATACAACAAGCACTGCTGCTGTTAGCATTGGTACAGCCCTTTGCTTTAACTCTCGGTTCCTCCCCACACACCCTCTCTAGGACTTGTTTTCTCAATTATCTGTCTACTTGTCCCTGAATCATCTCTTTTCTCCTCTATCACCCCCATTGGCATAAACCACTTCTAGTACTTCCTTTCTTAAACACACACAGACACAAATACACATACACACACCCCAACTACTGAGAGAATAATTGTGATAGCAATAGTAGCAGCAAAAAGACCCTCACTTCACCTGACATCGTAAATGGTTAAATGATTTAAATGGTTTCTGTGTCTACCCATTTAAAAGTAGCCAATTATTCTTTATTATATCATTTGATTTGAAGTTTCCACATTGCATTTATCACTCTCCTACATATACATATGTTGATGTTTGTTTACAGTTTTTCTGCCCCCTGTCATATTACATAAGCTGTGGGAAAGCAATTATCGTCTGTCATTTTTCCTCTGTATTCTCAGCACATATGACAGACATAGGAGGCCTTCAATAATGATCTTTGAATGATTAAATGAATGAGTTACTTCCTTATTTTCTTTCTACTACTAGACCACAGGATTCTCAAGGGGAAGGACTATGTGTCTTATATGTCGTTATAGTTTGTGCTTAATAAACACTTACTGCATGAGTGAATGAATCATTGCTATAAATGAGCAATAACCTAAAGATAAAAGTTATTAACATGATGTTCTACTTTAAAAATTTGCATTGGCATTCTTGCTTTAAAAAACATAAAATGATTTCCTTTAGGATTATACTAATTCCTTCTAAACTAGTGCTAATTTGTGTAACTTATCCATATGCATCAAAATTAATTTTTCTAACTTTAACTAGGGCTTATAAATAAATAAGTATACATATATGTATGTAGATGGATGGCTATATATATACCTACCCACACATATATAAAACATATGTTAGTCCTGTTCTAAGGATCTGCCAAATTTTCTTGGTGAGACTTGCCAATTGCAATCATGTGACAGGATGACAGTTTTCTTCTCTGGGAGAAGTCCAGACTTCCAGTGTCTGGGACAGAAATAATATAGACCAAGAAACATATATAGCTGATGATGGATGATTTTTGGCTTCCATAATGTGAGGTTTGGTTATCTTATTGGGAAGCTATGAAAATCATTAGACCAGAAATTATTTTTACTTCCACTCAGCTGAAAGAAGTTTTCCTTCCTGTATTTCTGTAGGCAGGCATACTGCAAAGACAATTTGCCTGGGTCAGTATGGATTTATACTAAACTCTATCATTCAATGATAGCATGAGATCTTTTTGCCAGGGTAGCTGCCTTATTTTTATTGGCATAGTTAGTATGTGTCCAAATATACCCAATTATAGATGCTTTCCTGTTACCAATAATATGGTAGTGCTTAAGAGTGAAGAATTTTTTACTCTCAGGCAAAACCAATTCTGAGGTGAAAGAGACTCTTCTGTGATTGCACTTATGCATGCAAAGGAGGTAACATTTAGGAATGGTTTCAGCTGCAAGCAAAACAAAACAAAACAAAAAAATAACAGGAAGAAACCACAACTAACAATGGCTTTAATGAACTGGGATTCAGAGCCTCAATGGCATTACAGCTACTATCTATGCACTTGCATAGGCCTTACCATCAAAGCCAAATGATGGCTTCAGCACAAAAGGTATTCTAACTCATTCATCCTTGCAACAAGTGTCCGGATGCAAGAAGCAGGAGGCATTATGGCAAGTAAGTTTATTTTTGTGTAAGTCCTTTTATCAAGGGAAGAAAACCATCTCTTGCAACCCCCGCCCCCACAGACTGTTTTCTACATCTCATTGACTACAAATTGGTCCCATGACAGTTCCTAGACCAGTTGTTAGAGCTATCATTCCTGAGAACTAGAGATCCTTGTATTATATGAAAGAATAGGAAGAAGGGCAGAGCTTTTGCATTGGCAAGAAATAGTCTGCCACAGTGGGCTACCAAGCAAGCTCGTGAGGCTTCATGGAAGAGATCATGCGTATGAATGGCAGATAGAGCTACTTCCACAAGTGTATGGAACAGAGAATGGCAGATAATTGGACATGAGCTTCTGTATGCGTAGAACAGTTAGAGGGAAGACTACAGAAATCAGTAGGGGCTGAGTCATGAGGGCCGTGTGGAAGGCAGTTGAGTTCCCATACGTGCTGGCATTCTTTGAGATTATCATTAAAGGAACAAATAAATACCTGCTTGGGGTTTCTCAGCAGAAATATAGAGATTTTAAAGTCAATAATGTTGTATCTTTCTATTAAATTGAAAAAGGGAGAGCAATCATTACTTATGATATCTGTCTACCCAAATGCAATGTGCCTTATTTAGTAATGACAAACCAACATAATCAGAACTTTTCACCTTGTAATGGTAAACAGTGAGAGGGATGATGTCAGAAATGTCAGTAATAGAAGCAAAGTGCAGAGGAGCAAGAGGAAAGGGGAGAGAGGGAGGGCTAGAGAGGAAAAGAGAAAGATGGAAGGAAAACAACACCTGAGCTCTAGAAATTGACATCTTAAGTCTGTTCTTGGAATAGAAAAAGAATCACAAAAAATGTCAACTTTCAAGCAACACATCAACAACATCCTTATCATCAGCCCACAGGAATTATGGAATCTGTTCTCAAAATGCTGCTTAATCCTATTCCCTCAAAGAATATAATATACTCAGATAAAATTATTGATGAAAGTTGGAATCATAAAAAATAAATAAAAAAGAAAGTTGCAATCATAAATTATTTTTGATCAGATCTAATTACTCTTCACTTTCCAAGGTGAGTCCCCGAGGTAAGAGGTCTCGTGAAAATATTCTCTGTGAATGTGTGGTTAATGGCTTAGAGAGAAGCCGTCCTTTCTTTCCTGGATATTTCTAAAGAAGAAATGAGTATTCAAAATGGAAAGAAATGAGGTGACATGAGAAAGAGAAATACCATTTAGTTATTATAACTGAAGGCCAGAAAAGATGATATGTATCTGCCACGGTATGGAGGAGAGCCTGAGCGCAACTAGGAGCGCAACTAGGAGCAGACAGGACAACAGAAAAGAAACTTCTGGAGAAGACAAGCAGACACAATCTGATGCAGTGGAGTCACATTTCAAGTCTCCCAGAGGAAGAATTCTCCACCTTGGCTACCCGTCAGAATTACCTAGAGCGCTTTGGAAAAAATCTGTTTCTAGACCTTACTACCATTCTGCTGAATCAGAATATAACTTGTTATACTGCTGGCCTGGCACCCACGCATGAGAAGCTTTAGCTGTCCACTGAAATGTATCCCTATAATGATGGCAGCAGTCCTTTCTTGAGAAGGACTGTCATGTTCCCAGACCACGGCCATCTTAATCTTTCATTGTAATGTTCCTCCTTTTATGAAATTGTTGAGATAAAACATCGTAACTTTTTTCCCTAATATTCTTACATAGCAAAGTAAAACTATTGCTAAGTTCTAGACCTTAGGATTCTCCCTAATCCCTAGTTTTCTGGCTTGAAAATAAGGGTAGTAAATCTAATTGCACAGTTTTGTGTAGATGAAATGACATATATAGTATGTCATAAGGCCACCCAAAATGTTTTCTTCCTACATTATCATGTAAACTACTTTATTTGCAAAGTTTAGCTTCTCCAGCATAAACAATAAAAGTGATTTATTGTTTCATATACATAAAACATCTAGATCTTATACTAAGTATCAGGCCTTATTCAAACAGGACCCTGTCTCTATTTGTCTATGCTTCTTTCTGTTCTGATCGCCTCTGTCTTCTGTTTTTGCATCTCAGGTAGCTTCTGAAGGTGACTTCCAGGAGAAGTGTTCTGCCTAGTGAGTGCTACAGTTTGGATACGCTTTGAGCGTGTCCCTCAAGGGTTCTGTGTTGGGAGCTTGGTCCTCAGTGTGGCAGCATTGGGAGATGGTGTGGAAACTTTAACAGGTAAGAACTAGTGGGAAGTGATTAGGTCATTGAGGGCACTGCCCTTGGAAGGAACTCATGTTGTCCTCATGGGACCATGGTTAGTTTTTGCAAGAGGATTGTTCTGAAAAAGACAAAACTCACTTTTTATTCCTTCCCTCTCTCTGGCTTCATTTCCATCATGTGATATCCACCCACCCTCTTCTTTCTCTCTTCTTTCTCCTCCATAGACTCCAGCTACTTTGAGGCCATCTACCATTAGGCCCTCACCAGAATCATGTGGATGCCAGAGCCATGCCCTTGAACCGCCAAAGCTTTGGGCTAAATAAACCTCTTTTCCTTATAATGTACCCAATCACAGGTATTTCATTATAGCAGCAGATATGAACTAATACAGTGAAAGAGTGTTTTGTTCCCTCAGCTAGAAATAAAATTCCAACCTAAGGAGATCAAACAGTTGTTGAGCCCATGAGTACGGCCAGTGAATGTCATGTCCTGCTTGGCTCAGCCCTGGGTTAGACTGCTCCTGAGCAGCAAAATTGAATTGCCTTCAGTAAGTAAATATACCAAGACCCATCCCTAAAGCTGGAGATACCCTCAAAGCCCAGGGCTGATATGTAATGGACCAGAGGAAAATTAAAGTTGTAGGAATTACCACAATTTCCCTCCTAGCCTTGCTCACAAATACATTTCTTATTGTCTACCTGCCCACAGCCCCCACTTCACATATCCTTCCTCTCTGTAATGAAGTATTTGGTTTCAATTTAAAGAAGCTGCAAATATTATCATTCATGAAATATTCATGAGAATACCTAATACTTAGAAGTACAACTTAGGTGCAGTGGTGCACACCTGTAACACTAGTGACTCAGGAGGCTGAGACAGGAGACTTGCAAGTTCAAGGCCAGAATGGGCAACTTAATGAGATCCTGTCTCATGAAAAGAGATGGACTTGGGATGTAGCTCAATGATAGAATACCACTGGGTTCAATCCCTAGTACCAAAACAAAACAAAACAACAACAACAAAAATCAGAAGGGGAAAAAACCCATCTCCCACCAGAAAAGACAGCCACTAATTAAAAATGAATGTATTATTATTGTCCTTCTACTGTGTGTATATAAATGTTGCATGCACAATTTTGTAGCTTATATTTAATTTAAATGGAATTTTGAACTACTGTAGACTTTTCTTCATTATAAGAGAAATGCCTGGTCAAGTTTTAAAAGTAGCAATATATAGACATGTGAAACAAAAAGGGAAAGAAGCAAAGAGAAGAAGAAAAAAGGAAAGAAAGAAGAAAGGAAGAAAGCAGAAGAGGTGGACAGGAATCTTGAGAGAGCATGTGTTTTTCAGTATGCATCACATAATTGGTTTATGTAGTTGTGGTAACGTCATTTATACTTGTATTTTAAGCATAATTAACAAACAAACATTCATTTGTCTTAGATGACAGATAATATCTACCACTGGATGGTTTATTAGTCTTTTCCAATTAAAAAAATGACTCAGGTAATCAATATGAGTTTTAAAGAAGTGGAAACTCATAACTCAAGTTTCTTAGCAATAAAAATGATCACCATATTGCTATATGTTGCTCTATGTTATAGATGGAGGAAAGGGGACATAATATTTCTTCCAATGTGGCTCACAAGTATGTAAACAATTCAGCCAATTTTAGTTTTAATCGTATTTATTGAAGTAGTATATGCCTATGCTATGTATGGCCTAATTTCTGTGTCCCCCTTATCGCCAGTTCATGTGTTGATATCAACCCCACCATGATGGCATTAGAAGGAGGAGCCTTTGGAAAGTGAATAGGTCATAAGGGTGTTATCCTCATTAATTGTATTAGGATGCATATAAATGAAGCCGTGAAAAGCAGCTCATCTCCTTCTACCATGTGACGACACAACAAGAAACTACCTTCTATGTGCCAGGAAGCGAGACTTCACCTGGTGAATCTACTGGAGTCTTGACTTTGGACTTTGCAGACTCCATTGAGAAATAAATTTCTGTTGCTTATAGACCATAGCCTGTTACTTTGTTATAGCAACCTGAACAGACTAAGAAAGCATACAATATTTTTTAAGTGAGAGGAAAAAAAATCGCTTTTAGTTTTTCGTCAAGTTTTTGTTTTTCTTCCACTTAGTTGTGTATGTGATGCTGAGTATCCCATCCCAGGCCTTCGGGCATGCCAGACAAATACCCCACCATTGAGCTATCTTTCAGTCCCCAAAAAATACAATCTTAAGAGACAAGTACAGTACAGTCATCCTCTGCTCTGTCTTTCCTAGTGGGTCCTCTTAGTCCTCTCCAGAGATAACCATTTTCAATTTTTTTTTTAAAGAGAGAGAGGGAGAGAAAGGAAAAATAGAATCAACTTTATTTTTTCATTTTGCCTTTGTTTCTTCAACACTTAGTGATGTACATGGTGCTGGGGTTTAAACCTGCATCCTCCCAGATGCCAGGCAAGTGCTCCCACGGCTGAATCACCACTCCAGCCCCAACCACTTTCAATGCTTGTAGCTATGTTTTCTACACTGTATGTATCATGTTTTATAACCATTTTAGTACCATTTACAGAATTATTGATTTTAGACATTATTCACCCCAATTCTAAAAGATGGATTTTTAACACTGCAATAAAAAAGAACATATTGACACATTTCTGAAACTAGGGGAAATTAAGGAACAATGACATGATCAAGGGTTCTTCAAATCAAATACTTGTAGTCCAGTTTAATGATCTGTCCTAATTAAAAACTTTTAATTCTTAAATCACATTTTCTGGGAATTCACAACTCGGATTATAAATGAAAGGCCTCTAAAAAGTTGCATTACTTAATTGTCTGGAAATTTCCTACTTTACAATCTGTGTATTCTATATGTAACTATCTTCATCTTCTTTATTACAAAATATCAAAGCCATAAAGGCTTTCCCCTTTTCCTAGGAGCTGACACATATGTGAAGCTTTAACTTCTATTACTGACAGTGTACATTGTCACTGTCAAACTTGGTCATTTTATAGGCAAAATTTAAAAAAATAAAACAAACAATGACTCTCAACAATAAAAACTATTACAATTGATTTACTTATCATTTAAAGCTTTTTCCATTTTCCCACTTTTGGGAAGTCATCTACTCAAATTAAAAGCATTGTCTTGTTTCTTTCCATCCCTGTTTTATCAGGGTGCCATTTTTACAGCATAAAAGTAGAGGTCAGGCATCCTCCATTTCTACATTGCAAGGTCAAGCCCAGTGCTCAGTTTGGGCTTAAGTGAGTGGGGATGAACTGCAGGTTGTGTCCATTTATATTGAAGCCTACATTTAAAAAAGGAGTTTCAATAGTTTAATTCCCATCACTGTATACTCTTCTTGGCTTCCCAGAACACATAGACCCTCCGACTCTAGTTGTGAATTTCCCTACTGGAGGCACAGTTTGTAACTACACATCCCAAAGGAGAACATCCTTTGGGAGATTTATTGCCCATGCTATCTGTGCAGATTAAGGAATGTTAAGGGACTTCTGTGTGTTTGACAGCATCTTGAGAGACTGAGGTCAGCACTAGAATCCTTTGTGAAGCTGTGATGCAGTGGAATCAAAAGGCAAAACTATGCAAATGCTGGAAATAAGAAAGGAACACAAGTCCTGAACCATGCTGAGGAAGGTGAGATCCACCTAGACGGCAGGACTAGAAGACAGCATAACATAGCAAACAATCGCTAAATTTCTTGGCAGAACATAAGGAATTTGGATTCCCATATAACCCAGTAGAGTCCCAGTTCTCATTGAATAAAGCACTGTATGGATACTCAGCATCACATACACAACTAAGTGGAAGAAAAACAAAAACTGGATGACAAACTAAAGTGACTTATACACATTATTCTTTTCATATCCTCTGTGTGTGTGTGTGTGTGTGTGTGTGTGTGTGTTAAATTGCACTATAGTTTATGTCCATTTAATTCCTGAGACAGGATCTCACTAACTTGCCCAGGTGGGTCTAGAACTTGTCATGCTCCTGCCTCAGCTTTGCATCCTGCTTCTGTATTCCTTTAATGGACAAATAAGATCCTATCAGTAGCTTAAAGGTATCAATAACCATGAAGTGGACTTGTAAGCAGGAATATCTAGTGTGATGGCTGAGTCATTTCCAGCAGAACTGAA
>PVKS010051967.1:0-10906 GCA_004027875.1 Aplodontia rufa
CCTCCTCCTCCCTCCCCTCCTTCTAGCCTTCATTCCTTCATTCCTTCCTCAGTGATGAACATCAAACCCAGGGCCTTATGCATGCTAAGCACAGAACCATTGAGCTACACCCCATCCTATTTCTGTTTTCAGTGGATATCATGTGGCTTCCTTCATTAAGTGATGCTTGTGAATATTTTCACTTTTCAGAATAATAAAATCATCTTCCTTAAACAATATTGATGTACAGTATGAACACTGATGTTCAATAAATCCTAAAGAAATGTCAGTCATGTTGCCAATGTATCTTACCAAGTTCCATTAAGAACACTAAAACACAGTAGCAACAAAGTTCATTTTTTTTCCCCAAATAAATGAATTTAAACTCAAGAAGCTTCTGAGAAAACGTGTCTTGTGTGATTGTACACAAACTTTAGTTTTGAGTAACCTTCTATATGGTATGGACTTCAGTTTCTGGAAGAAAATTTTCAAATTAACACCAACCTCCATAGGCTCCCATCCAGAGAAGAGGGGTGAGAAAGTCAAAGGAAGGGACCCCACCTGAGAAGGTCCCACCTGGTGGCCCCTTTCCCAAGCTGTTGAAAGATGCAGCTGCTGTTGCCTCCCACAACATAGGGATTATTAAGGAATGGAAATAATTAATTTGTAACTCAGCAACTTACAAGTGGATTCATTTCTATTAAACCTTGAGTGATGCCACCCAGAAACACAGATTTGTGTCATAGATCATTGGTCACCATTCTTGAGGCTCAGCCAAGGGGCCACCAAGTCCTTGGTGCCTGACTTCTTGCCCCCATTTAATCCCACGGGACCTTCTCCCTTCCAGGAGATACAGAGTTTGCTCACCAACTGGAAGGGGCCAGACCTGACCAGCTATGGGGAGCTGGTGCTCGAGGGGACCTTCCGCCTCCAGCGGGCCAAGAATGAGCGGACGCTCTTCCTCTTTGACAAGCTGCTTCTCATCACCAAGAAGAGGGATGACACGTTCACCTACAAAGCTCACATCCTGGTAGGTCAGGGGACAAAGACGTGGGGGGGGGTGCTTGTCCCCTGTTTCCCGGGTGTGCCTCACCCTGTGCTCTCTCTGCTCCAGTGCGGCAACCTCATGCTGGTGGAGGTGATACCAAAGGAACCCCTCAGCTTCAGCGTCTTCCACTACAAGAACCCCAAGCTGCAGCACACGGTTCAGGTACAGCCAGACCTCACCCTACCCTGGCCCCTCTCTCCAACGAGGGGTGCTGGGTGCCAGGGCCTTTCCAGGGCTTCCCGTCTTAGCAGAGATCTAAAGGAGGGGGACTGTCCAGCATCTGACTGTCCCATCTGTACCCCCTGCCCCCAGGCTAAGTCCCAGCAAGACAAGCGTCTCTGGGTTCTGCACCTGAAGAGACTGATCCTGGAGAACCATGCAGCGAAGATTCCAGCTAAGGTAAGATGGCAGATGGAGTCAGCAGACAGTGAGAGAAGGAGGTCGAGTCCTAGCAAGGCAGCCCCTTGCATCAGCTCCCTCCTGGTGGTATTATGTTGAAAGAAAGGCGGGAACAGGGAAAAGCCTGTAAGGAAACTTCTAGAGGACTAATAGAAAAGAGAGCGTGAAAAATACGCAGAGGGCACTAAGAACCTGCCACACAGGATGGCCGAGTTAGGTGCGGTGGGAACAGGAGAGAAATAAGCCTGGGCTTGGCCGAGAGGAGCCTACAGCCTGGAGCTGCCCTGTAACCCCTGCCCTGCTCACTCCATGCAGTGGACTAATGGCGCTGTGAGCCAGGTGTCACGGAAGGACAAGTGTTCAGTTCCATTGAGGGGGGACAGGAAGGAAAGTGCCTTTTACTTCATTCTTGAAGGCTGAGGAATGTTTTTATTACGAGAGGAAAAGAGAAAAGGAAAACCAAGCTGAAAGAGCAGTGTAAACAAAAATAAAAGTGTCCAGGACCCGCAGGCCCTGCCTGCACCAGAGGACCCAGGGCCCAAGGGACTGGGTAGGAGGTGCGGCTGGGGAGGAGGAAGCCACAGTTGGCCTGTGGAGGGCTCTGGACCACGCACCAGGGCGTCTGCAGAGACAGATGGGGAGCCATGCCAGTAGAGGGGGAGATGGAGGATACCTTGAATCAGGAGCTGCAGCAGGACCCTGGGGAACTGGTTAGACCGAGCAGAGGAGCAATGGGGGCAGGTCAGCTGCAGGTGGAAATTCAGGTTCTGGAAGCAAAGGATCTGGAGAGACAGTAATGGGCCCTGAGATTTGACAGGATGGCCTCCAAAAAATGCATAAAAAGGAAAGAAGGACCCTTGGGAATCCCAAGCAGTGATCTGCAAAGGGAGGCAGATTTGGAGACCAGGAAAGAAAGAGAGGCCGAGTAAGAAAAACAGACAAGGGCCTTGTGCTAGCAAAGGAAAGTGAATCTCACAAGCAGAATGGAGACACAGTCTTGCAGAGGTCATTAGAGAGTCAAAGGAAAAGCAGGTTTTTAGGTCTGGCAACTGAGAGGGATCTAAGTGGGTTGAAGAGCAAAAGGAAAATAAGGAACAGCCAAGTGTCATGTTTTTTTTCCCACAAAATCCAGAAAAGGAAAAAACTGGTAGTTTAAGGAAAAGCCAAGGCAAAACAAGACTTTCTGTCTTGGAGAAAAATATCATGGAGGCCAGGTGCAGAGACACACGCCTATAATCCCAGTGACTCAGGAGGCTGAGTCAGGAGGATCACAAGTTTGCAACCAGCCTCTCCAGCTTAGCAAGACCTTGTCTCAAAATATAAAATAAAAAGGGTTGGCGTTGCAGCTTATTGGTAGAGCTCCCTGGATTCAGTCCCCAGTACCCCCCCATACACACACACAGATAACATATAGGTAAGGGGCCTGCAGGAGATAGGAAGGGAAGCAGGAAACAGTGGGACAGGACAAAGGAATTTTGTTGGAATAAGACCTGGCGAGGTAGAAAGAATAGGACCATAAACACAGAATAGGAACTAGTCTTGGAAAGGGTTAGAAACAGCTTTCCCGATCTGAGAAGTAGAAATACGAGACAGGCACAGAACATTGGAATGGACTTGGGAACAATGAAGGGCTGGAGTCTCTGATATGGGCATTGAGGACATCTCCTGGGGTGAGGCAGAGACGGGGTTGGTGCCTGAAGGAAAGAGGAGAGGTTCAGAACCATTGCTGGGGAAAATGCACTTTTCACTAGAGACACTCAGATCCTTCATAAAAGGCACCAGGACCCGAATGAAGCTGGCCACTACGCGTCAGTGTGGTGACATCAGTTCAGAATCTGCTCAGTAACCCGGAAATGGCTGTTTAGGAAACATGGCGCATGTGGGCTCTTCCCTGATGAAGATGGCAGAGCTGCAGAAGGCGCCCAGGGCAAGGGAGGGCAGGTGCCAGGGAGCCCAAAGACTGGGCGTGCTTTCCAAGCTGGGCAGAGAGTGACCAAGCAGGAAGCTGGGCATGAGGGGAAGGACTGCTGGTTGTGTCAATCAGAGCTGGTTCAATAGAAATCCAAGTTGGGAAGGTGGAAAGAGCTGAAGAGCTCTTGGGGTCTGCGGAGAGGCGGTTCTGGAGTGGAGAAAAAGCTTCTAGAGATGAACTTGCACGAGCCAGGTAGATGGTGGAGTGTCCTGGATGGGGCCTGGAGGAGGAGGCAGAGCAGAGGGCCACCATGAAACAGAAGTGGGCGGGAAACCAGGAGGACTGAGTTCTGAAGAAGAGGAGTCTGTGTTGCCCTCTGTATGTTCTGGAAAGCGCTAGAAGCTGGTCCTCAGTGGCTGCCAGCCCTGATTCTGTACTCAGGACATGAACATGCTGAGGTGTATGCTCGGACTGCAGCGTGAGCTTCATTTCCTCCAGGGGTCACGCATTTCCTTCATTGGCTGGTCCTGCGGTTGCTGGCCTGGTGCTCAGAGGTGCCAGGGCCCTCTGAGCAATGGCAGTATCTTTTCTGTGCCCCGCCTACTGGTGACAAGTCTCCTGGGAAAATCCGAATTGCTTAAAGAGATTCTGAAAGGCAGTTACAGACCATTGCAAAATCAGACTGGCCTACATACCTGTCCTCTTCCTCCTGCGCCTGGTGTGTGCACTGGCCATTCTTGCTTTGTGGGTTAACCAGTTGATGGGGCCATGATAGAATTGTGCTTTCACCCAAGTCGCTGATCCATCTGGAATCTAAGTTTTTCTCAAGTTTCAACTCATGGAGCCATGCTGTGCCGAGTTCTTTATAATCTTATTTCACCCTCAGCAAAACACCTTATTAAATAGGACTTATTCTTCCCATTCAAGAGAAATAAAAACAGAAGTTTAGAGCCTTTCCACTGTTCATGTTTTACCACCAGTACACGACTAAACTCAGATTCAAACCCGGGTCTGTCTGCCTGCAAAGAGCTTCTTCACCGTATTGTTGCCCCTGGTGATGAAAACACAACTTATTTCATGTATTTCACCCTCGGTAATGTTCTTTCTACTTATTTAAGGAGGATTAAGTTGAACTTTTTACATCTTTCATCAAGACTATTAAATTATTTTCTTAAAGATTTCAAAATATATTTCTACAAAATAAATGCATAATGGGGCATTTTAAGCAAAAATGTGCCCCTGCTGTGTCAACACAGCTGTTGGAAATTCATTAGTTAAGCTCCTCCCACTCCTTTAATTCCATGATGGTCCTTGGCTGACACCTAGTGGACATCAAGGGAATGGTACTCTTTTGAAATTAAATGTCCAGATTTGGAGGGGCCCCCGGAATGCAGATAACCAGGGAACTTGTCAGGAGCAGCCCGGTTCCCATTCATCTACATGTTATATGAACTGAACTCTTGTCTAAATTAATAATAAAGGTGAAGGTTACTTAACATGGTTCTGGAAACACACTTCCCAGAAATTGAGCTAGCATTTTATCTGAAACTAATTCCAACTAGTAATCTCAAATTCTGAATTTAAAATAGTCACACAGCATTCGGGAGGAGGGACGAAGTAAGAGCAAATTTCAGCAGCCCTTTTCCAATCAGATCAAAATACAGACAGCCCTCTACCCTAGGGATCCTGAGTCTGCAGATCCAACCAAATGCAAATAAAAATATTGGGAAAAATTTGCATCTGCACTGAACACATACAGACCCTTTTCCCTTGCCATTATTCCCCAAATAATGCAATATAACAGCTATTTACCTAGCACTTATGTTAGGTGGTATTGGTAATTTAGAAATGGTTTAAGGGGTAAAGAGGACGGTGGGGGGTTATGTGCAAATACTCTTCACTTCATATGAGGGACTTGAACATTTTGTCAGTTTGGGTACCTTCAGTGCATGCTGGGGACAGGATAGTAACAGAGGACCGTGGGCCTAAGGCCCACCGATGGCATGGAGAGGGTTGGTGCTATACATACCAGGCTCCATGCTCTGGACTTCTGATTCAGTTGACCTCGGTGGGTGGCACCATATACATTTCTTAATAAGCAACCCAGTGGATCCTAGGGTCAACCAGGCTTAGAACCAACCCTTTTCCTTCTCCTCTTTTTCCGGGAGTGGGATGGGGGTTCAGTACCAGTCCTAGTCCCTCAGTTGGGCAGCGTCTGCTACGCCCATGAGGCCATTCATCTGTTTGAATTACCTGAGCTCATGAACTGTGTTTCAATGTCCAAACCAAACAGCGAGTCATTTAAAACTTTTTAAAAATCCATTTATTCAGGCGGGATGTGATCTGTGTTAGGATTAGTAGATAAAAGAAAAAATAACACTCCTTTCGATTATAGCTGCACTTTCTCTCTTTCAGGCCAAGCAAGCAATACTTGAAATGGATGCCATTCGTAAGTTTCATTTCCTTGTGATTTGAAACGTTCCCTACTTGTGTCTATCGCGTGTTTGATCTTGCTTCTGCAGTGCCATTTATAAGGAAAAGCAGCTCTCTGCTAACTGGCTTAACAGATGGAGCAGACATTATGATCCCTTCTCAGCCCTTGACCTGTCTACATCAATCCATGCTTCCTCTGTGTCTTTGCCAGCCAACCACAGTTCTGGCTTAGCTGATGACGTCAATGATTCCTTGTACCTGCTCCACCACAAAAAAACAAGGCCTCACAGTGGGACGCCCCCTTCATCCCATCCCCTACCTGCGGAAATTCCCATGACTGGATAGTTGCTGGTTTTTCTGATGCAGCACAAAATTCTGAACATCACACTTGAAACTCTACTTCTAGGGCTGTAAACATCTGTTCTTGTTCAATAGCATTTATTACAGCTTTGTTATTTCTCAGATTAAATAGGATAAAAAGAGGAGAAAATAAATTCACACCCCTTACCGGGTCTGCTTTTACTTAAACCTTTCACAATACCTTGCTTTTGAGGAATCTTTTCTCAAGAGCAATCAATGGTCCCCTTCCCCTCTGGACTGCCACTTGCTAGATCTCCAGGGGAGGGAAAGAAGCACAAGCAAAGTACAAACATGAACATCGCCCTCTCCGCCCCTTTACCGTGGCCCGGTTCCCAACCAGCAGCCCCAAGACCACCAGAGAGTTCAGCTGCGTTCTCTAAGTCCACACGCTTTATCAGAGGGACTTGCCTTAAGATCCTTTTATGAGCCCTCTGAAGAGGTGGGGTCCTGGGTGGGCACGTGCACTTGAGGAAAGATGGAGGAAGACACAGATCTGGGGAAGTCACCTGCTATGGGGACCCAAAAAGATGTGCTTATTCCCAGGCCCTGGGCAAGTACCTGGATGCCAGTAAGGTTCTCTGAGTGCCCAGAATCAGGCCACAACCCAGTGCCACATGTGCCTCTTCAGGCTCAGGCCTCAGCCAGCTGCTGCCCCTGAGGCCGTGACCCTCCTTGTCCTCCTGAGTTGGGTCGGCTGTGTGAGCAGGTGAGGCCAGCCCACTGGACCAGGTGACCTCCTTGGTGTATCTTTACCTCCCATAGTGGAGATGCGCCCGTGGCCTTTAGGGTCCTCTGAATTTACAACTCCCTGGAGCTCCAGAGTATGGCTGTGGCCTCCAAGTGCTGGCCTGCAGGGTGCAGATGGTCAACCCCTGGTTGTGCTGTACTCCTTTAGGATTAGACCAGTTTCTTAGTCCTGAGTCTGTGTGCTGCTTAGGTGGAGGAGAAAGGTAGAAACCCCATGGAATTCATTGAAAATCCCTTTTCTGGTGAGAGGGTCTGCAGCTTTCACCAGGTGCTTAAAGGAGCAACATTGCAAGCATTATAAAAGTGACTGCACTGGGGGACAACTAACAAGGGCACAAAGTGAAGCGTGCCAAAGCTGATGATTGACAGCCCCTGCTGCTAAGGAGTGGAGATGGAAGGCAGGGGAAGCGGAAAGAAAGGGAGAGAACAGGCATGCACTCAATACACTCCTGGAGACCCTGAGATCCTGGAAACCCCAATTATGGAGGTGGGGGTATCCCAGCCAGATGAAACTGAATAGATCCATAGATTTTTAAAGCAAGCTGTGACTATTTTCCAAGGAGTCCCTCATTGTGCCTCATGCCCGTGGTTACCTTTACAGACCATCCAGGCTTCTGTTACAGCCCTGAGGGAGAGACAAAAACGTCCTGTGGCTCCAGAGAAGGTTCTGCACCTTATCGGCTAAGAAGAAAATCTGGTAAATAGGGTGTTTTGTCATTCCAGTAACTCGGGAGGCTCAGGCAGGAGGATTGCAAGTTTGAGGCCAGCCTTAGCAACTTAGCAAGATCCTATCTCCAAATAAAACGGGCTAGGAATATAACTCAGGGATAAAAGCTTGCCTGGGTTTGATCCCCAGTACCACCAGAGAGGGGAATAAAAAGGATGCTGTGATCAAATCACAGTACTAACAGGGCACTAGGAGTGGCAGTTCCTTGCAGTTGACAGACATTTTCTGTCTGGGCTTTGAGCTGCTTGTTTGAATGCATCTGAACCTGCCTTAAAACAGGACCCTGCAGCCTTTATTTTAAATTTTTTTATCCTTACCTCTCTCTTTCCCAGTGAGTAGAAAACATCAACTAATTTTGCTTTGTAAGCATCTTTCCACTGGTCTGCAGTTTCTTAAACCCTATTTGTTATTGATAATGAAAATCGTTATCTCGTGAATGAAACACTCATAAGATTATCGCAGCCTAAAATATTAGACACATATTTGCTATGCCAGACTCTTTGCCTGTTATCTTAGCCCAAGAATCTTGGTTTTATTTGAATCAGTATTTATTGAGTACCTACTGTATGCCTTGCTGAGGACTTGGAATGCAAGGGAAAATAATGCATGTGATTCCTGTTTACCAGGAGCTCACAGTGGGAGAGACAAAAAAAAAAAGGGCATAAACATCAGACTATATGGTGGAGTTGTTTGTGACCCTGGAGTACAGAGGTGAGGGGAGAGATTAACCTTCTAAGAAGGAGAGAGAAGGCTTCCCTGAATGGAGCAGAGTTCCCCTGGTGGATCCGGGGCTGAGAAGGCAGATTGGGCAGAATAGTTATGTGCTGAGGCCTTGAGACTTGCACTCACATCCTGAGGACAGAAGCAGCTGCTGGTCATTCAGCCTCTGGAACATGGGGTGACAGGGGGAAGGTACCAGTGGAAGGAGACCAGGCTTGAGATGGAGGCAGGGGCCTGAAGGCCTTGCGTAGGGTTTTGACTTTGCATCCACAGAAAGATCTGTAGCAAGGAGCAGAATATTTGTCTACTAGAGGAAGAACTCTGGCTCCAGCTGGGAAGGAAGTGGGCAGGGCAACCAGGAGGGAGTGTTGTGCTAGTTTCGGGGAGAGATTATGAGGGCTTGGATTCAGAGAGTAGTGACTGGGGAGTCCTCAAGGCTGTGAAGGATAGGGCTAGAGCAGTGGCTCACTAGTTATGGTGCTTGCCTGGCATGTGCAAGGACACGGGTTCAAACCCCAGCCCCACACACACAATGAAGTGTTGGAGCAAAGAAAGCCACATGAAAAACTGAATCAAATTGATTCTCTCTCTCACTGTCCCTCTCTCTCTCTTGGAAAAAGAAAAAAGAAAGAAAGAAAGAGAGACTGTGAAGGATAAAACTGAGAAATGAAGAATAAGGTCCCAGTCACTATCTTGGGAGGTCAAGGCCCATGGAACCCAGGAGGAAATGAAGCTGCGGAGCAGGTTTGGGAGGAGGGTGGTGAGCTGAGAGCAAGACAGGTGAGTCAGAAGCTAGGACAGGCGTCTGGCACAGACTGTGAAATTTCAGCTTACCCGCTTGTAGTTGAAACTGAGGAAGTTGCTCTCCTAGTTGCTAGATTGATAATGAAGCATTTTGTCTATCATGTGACTCCCATTCCTTCATATTTTGACAGAGTGAATTTCTTGCTCCTAAGTATCTCTGAGTAAAGAGGAATTTAGGTAAATTTGATAGAAAAGGACTAGAGCTCAGATAATCTGTCAATAAAGTAGTAATTTATGTCTGAAGAAAATTTTCACTTTTGGTTTTACGAATGATACTGGCTTTATTTCTCTTCCAGAACCTTCCTCAAGATCACATAAAGTTTTGAAGACCAGTGGTAAGTTCCAAAAGACACTGCCATTTTCTTATTCATTCTTTCTAGTTCATTCTAAAACAAGCCACACACACGCACCTGCACACACACACACACACACACACACACACACAAAATGGCAGATGAATTACTGCTTCACAGGTTTGAAGACTGGAACACAGAAAGATTAACATAGTGACCAAAACTGTCCCATTAGAAAATGTATGGTCAAGAGGCTGGAGCGGTGGCTCAGCAGTTACAACACTTGCCTGGCATGTGCAAGGACACAGGTTTGAACCCCAGCACCATGAACGCAACGAAGTGTCAGAGCAACGAAAGCCACATGAAAAACTGAATAAAGTTGATTCTTTCTCCCTCTCTCTCACTGTCCCCCTTTCTCTTTTAAAAAGAAAAGGACATGTATAGTCAGGTGACATAAATTATTTGCTACATATCTGGACAAGCATAACAAAGATGAATGTAAAAAAAAAAAAAAAGATATTGGGGCTGGAGTGGTGGCTCAGCAGTTACAACGCTTGCCTGGCATGCGCAGGGAGCAGAGTTCAAACCCCAGCACCACGTACCCAGCTAAGTGTCGAGCAACGAAGGCCACATGAAAAACTAAATAAAATTGATTCTTTCTCCCTCTCTCTCTCTCTCTCTCACTGTCCCTCTCTCTTTAAAAAAAAAAAAAAAGACAAATATCCCTATCACATAAGGAAATTCCATACAACAAAAAGGAGACCAAGGACCCTATTTTTAAAAAATCAATATAATTGGGCAGAAGAACACAAATTGCCAAAAAATTTAAAAATGGGTCAGTCACCCATGTTACTAATGAGAAAAAGCATTAATTTAAATGAGATAAGTGGAAGTGGGAAAACTGACCTTGGCCAAAAGATGTAGGAAAACAGGGGCTCCAAAACTACTGTGGGGGAGGTAAATTTTTGCAACCCCTTAAGAGCAGAATCTGTTAGTATCCATTTAAATTTAAAGTGGACATTTGCCCTTGACCCAATAATTTCACCTTCAGGCCTGTGTGGAAGTGCTCACCTACACATGGGTAAATCTACATACACGCATGTCCTTGGCAGTGTTTGTAATAGAGCAGCACATAAAATTCCCACCTCATGCAATGGTTAAAATAAATCATGGCATATGTGTGCATATGATGGAATATTGTACTGCTGTTAAAAGGAAGTAGATGTGTCTGCTAACAAGAGTATCTATTTATATTTAGCAGAAAATGTAAAGTTGAATCTTGCATTCTTATTTTTCAAAACAAAAGTTGTGCATGGTGGTGGGATGGGGGCAGTGGGTTTGGGACCTGGAAAGGTAGACATCAGACCATTAACTGTGGTCCCCTATAGGGGGATATTTAGCAGAGGAGAAGGACTTTATGGGCTTCTATAATTAATCAACTTTTGAAGGTGAGACATTACATGATCAGGGCTCCTGTAGTGGTG
>PVKS010051968.1:0-10942 GCA_004027875.1 Aplodontia rufa
GTATAACTGACAACAACTACAGCCAAGAATACTATACCTGGCAAAATTCAGTTTCAAATTCAATGGGGAAATAATAATATTTCACAATACGATTAAACTTGCAGCATTCATGAACACAAAACCAGCCTTGCAAAGAATCCTCAACAATAAAATCTGGAAAAAAGAACAAGCAAATACTTCTTAAAACCCTCAAACAGAAACTCAATAAAAGTGCCTGTTATCAAAAGGCAAACAAGAAAGCACAGAACTCACTAATAAAACATGATGATGGTGAACCATAACTATGTAACTATCCTAACACTGATGGGAATGGTCTCAACTCACCAATCAAAAGACATAGATTAACATATTGGATCAAAAAATCCAACAGTATACTTCTTACAGGAGACCAACCATATGGTCAATTGTATCCACAGATTGAAGATGAAAGAATGCAAAAAAATTCTCCAGGTGTATGGCACAAGAAAATAAGCTGGAGTTGCAATTTTTATATCCAACAAAATAGATTTAAAACATAAGTTAATCAGAAGAAGTAAAGAAGGCCACTATATCCTAGTAAAAGTTACAATACAACAGAATGATACAAACATAGTAAATATATACTTTCCAAACATGAATGCTCCCAAGTATGTGAAAAATTACTCCAAGATAAAAAACCACTTGTGGACCTCAACATGATAACACTAGGAGACTTTAATACTCCTCTATCACCAATAGAGAGATCATAAAAGCAAAAAACTAGAGATCTCCAGTCTAAACAACTCTATAAATAAAATGGATTTCACAGATATCTATATTATATTCCATCTCACATTGGTTGAGTATACCTTTTCTAAAAAATAGATCATATTTTAGTTCACAAAGAAAATCTCAGTAAATGTAAAAACAGATATATACATGGTGATTGAATAATACCCTATTAAATGAAAAATGGATCCGAGAAACCATGAGAGGAGAAATCAAGAAATTCTTGGAAGAGGAGAATGAAGACACAAATATCAAAAGCCTTGGAGAACATGAAAGCATTCTTAAGGTGAAAATGTATGGCAATGAATGCCTACATTAAAAACCAGGAGATATCTCAAATAAATAAGTATTGCTCCACCTCAAATACCTACAAATGAAGAACAATATAAGCACAACACCTGCAGAAGATAAGAAATTTTTAAGATGAAAGATGAAATCAACAAAATTGAGAACTACAAAAAAAAGAAGCAATGAAACAAATAGCTGATTCTTTGAAAAAAATAAATAAAATTGACAGACCCCTAGCTAATCTCACTAAAAGAAGGAGAGAATTGAAGCAAATAAACAAAATCACCAACAAAAATGAATGATCACTACTGGCCCCATAGAAATAAAATGAATTATCAAACTGTATTGTGATAAACTATACTCCTCTAAATTAGATAATCTGGAATATATGGATAAGTTTCTGGACACATACAACATCCCCAAATTCACGCAAGACAATATTGAAATCCTAAACAGCCCAATAATACTAGCTGAAATACGTATATCAATTAAAAGTCTTCCAAAGAAGAAAATCCCAGGACCTGATGAATTCCCTGCTGAGCTTTACCACACCTATGATTAGGAGCTAACACCTCTCCTTATTAAGCTACTCCAGAAAATTTAAAAGGAGAGAACTCTCCCAAACACTTTTTTATGAGACAACCATAAATCTGATACCAAAACCCAACAAAGAACACAAAAAAATGAAAAGAAAGAAGACTGTAGACCAATATCTCTGATGATTATCAATGCAAAATTCCTTAATAAAGTTCCAATAAACCACATTCAAAAACATATTAAGATGATAATTCATCACAAACGAGTGGGTTTCATTCCAGGGATGCAAGCCTGGTTTAATATACAGAAATCCATAAATATGATTCATCACTTAAAGAAAATTAACGACAAAAAAAATGATCATCTCAACTGTTGCAGAAAAAACCTTCAATAAAATCCATCACCTATTTATGCTCAAAACTCTAGAGAAAATAGGAATTCAAATGATCTTATCATAACTTTATAAAGATCAGATTTGCCAAACCCTAAGCTGGTATAATACCAGATGGAGCAAAGCTGAAAGCATTTCAGTTAATCTTGGGGAAAGGACAAGGATGCCCAATCTCATCATTTTTATTCAATATGGTCCTCAAGATTCTACATGGAACAATCAGGCAAGAGAAGGAAATTAAACATATAAGGATAGGAAGAGAGGAAGTTAAACTATTCTTTTTTGCTGATGACATGATACCCTATCTGGAAGCTCCAAAAAACTCCACCAGGGAACTGTTTTAGCTTATATATAGATTTTTAGCAATGTGGCAGGCTTTAAGATCAATACCCATAAATAAACAGCTTTTCTTTTACTAACAATAATAGGGCAGAAGCACAAATCAGGAAATAGGTCCCATTCACAATATCCTCAAAAATGATAAAATACTTGGGAATTATTCTAACAAGGGCAACAAAGTCCTCTACAACTAAAATTATTGAACATTGGAAACAGATATTGAAGAAGATATGAGAAGATGAAAAGATGTTCCAGGTTCTTTATTAGGCATAATTAATATAATTAAAATGGCCATTCCACCTAAAGCACCATACCAATTTATGCAGTCTCCACCAAGATGTAAATGTCATTCTTTACAAATATAGAAAAAGCAAATCTCAAATTCTTTTGGAACAACAAGAAGCCCAGAATAACTAAAACATATTAAGCAAGAAAGATGAAACTACTTGTTTTGCAATACTGGTCTAAAATTATACTATAGATTTGTAATAATAAAAATAACATGGTACTGGTATCAAAATAGGAATGAACACCAATGAAATGGAATAGAAGACTCTAAGAAAAAAGTCACAAATCTTTAAAAATCTGATGTTTTCCAAAGGATGTGGAAATGTAACATGAAGGAAGGACAATGTTTTCAACAAATGGTGCTGGACAAACTGGAAAGGCATTTGCCAGAAGATTAAAATATAACCTTATCTCTAACCTTGCACAAAAATCAAATCAAAATGGATCGAAGAATCAGGAATTATACTATCCACCATAGAACTGCTAGAAGAAAAATCAGGACCAACACACCTGCATATGGGAGTTGGCAACAGCTTCCTCAATAAGACTCTCAAATTGAAAGAAATAAAATCAAGAATTAATGAATAGGATGCCATTAAATTAAAAAGCATTTGCTCAACCAAGGAACTTGTCAAAATTGTCAAGAAAGGACCCACAGAATGGAACATAGTCATGGCCTGTGATTTCTCCAACAGGGGACTAATATTCAAAATTTCTAATGTACTCAAAAAATTTAATATCAAAAACACAAAAAATCCAATCAATAAATGGGCCCAGTGCTAAATAGAAACTTCTCAATAGAGGAAATCAAGCAAGCTAGTGAATACATGTTTTAAATTACTAGTAATCAGAGAATTGCAAATTAAAACTACATTAAGATTTCACCTCATTCCACTCAGACTGGCACAGATGAATACAAATAGTAACAAATGCAGGAGGAGCTGTGGGGAGATAGGAACACTAACACACTGTTGTTGGAAATGCAGACTCATACAGTCAGTCTGGAAAGCAGTGTGGAAACTCCTCAAACAAACTTGGGTAGGATCCACCATATGATCCTGCTATCCTTTTCTGAGTCTTTTCCCAGAAGAGTTAGAATCAGCACATTATTGCGATACAGCAAAATCCAGGTTCATATCAGCTCAATTTACAAGAGCTAAATTATGGAATTAACCCAGATGTGCCTCATTGAATGAATGGATCCAAAAGCTCTGGTATATATATATGTACAAAGGAGTTCTACTCAGTTGTTAAAAACAATGAAATTGCAGTCTTTGAGGGTAAATAGATGGCAAAGGAAGAAATCATGCTTCTGAGCAAAGTTAGCCAAACCCAGAGAACCAAGGGTTGAATGATTTCCCTCATTTGTGGGCTAGAGCTAAACTAGGCTTGAGTGAAAGGTAGTCGAAAACATGTGTTGGACCCAACAAGGGCATAGCAACACATAATCTAGGAAAACCTTAGACATGTAGGGGGTGAGGAGGGAGGGAAGAGGTGAGCGATGGGAGAGGGAGGGAAGATACGGAGGGATATAGGAAGACAATCATCAATGAAGCATAATGATTACCCCCCTGATAAATCAAATAATATTTATGCAATCATTTAATTCTGGAAAAATAAAAATCTTTTATATATACTTATACATACACATATATACATACATATATGCATATACACAACTGCAATCTTCTTTATATATATAAAATATAAATGTCTTTATATGAAGAGACATTCATTTTTGCTATAGGGGCATAATATAGAATAATCATGACACTGGTATGTGGGCAATGTGGAGGAACTATTATTTAGGATCAATCGCATATCATATTGTTACTTTATACACATTTATGATTGTACAATAACCAAACTGCTTAATAAAAAGTAAAATAAAAAAGCATGAAAAACAGAAACCTAAAATCTGTCACTATTTTATAGTCTGAGAAAGGATTGGGAAATTATATCATTTCATATCAATTCATATGAATTATAAAGTTCAAAAAGTTCTAACACTTTTAGTCTTTGTACTTGTGCTTAATATTTAATGAAAGATCTCTTCTTTTGCAATTATTATATAACTGAATTTTTTCTAGTTCTAATTGAGAACTATAATAAATAAATAAATCTAACATCATATATATCACACATTCTATCATCTTTCATCTGTCATGTATGTAATCTATCAATCAATCCATCCATGCATCCATCCAACAATCCTGCTGTTTTCTTTTTTCTATCTACCTATCATTTCATCTGATTATCTTTTTTATTTGCTATATGTTGGGAATGTTAGAAATATTTTTCTGCTTAACCACATTATCTTTTAGAGGAACCTGAAAAGATTTTAAACTGAGCCACAAATTCTACCTTAAGGATGTGTTGCTTCTTGAAACTACAGGGATGTATTTTAATGTAGGTAAATGTAGAGTCTGGACACAAAAGACATTTATGAAGCGTGCTTGCTTTCTTGGTGCTGAACTAGTGGGAAACCAAGTCATCATTTAGTTCTTGTATTATATAAAAGCATCTATTTAAATTTGGCTGAGAAAGTCATATATATACTTAAGGAACTGTCGTAGACTAACTTACTTATTACTCAGTGCTTAGTATTTCTCATTACATTTTTCAGTCTTTTTGATTACTTATTATGTGAGCTTGAATTCAGATGGGGAAATTTATGAGTTATGTACAGTACAGCACTAATTATAGTAATCATATACTTAAGTGCAATTGTGCTGGTTTCTAAGAACTTGTAGAATCCTATAAAGCAATACCCAATTTTGTAGCTGTTTTTTTTTTATTGAGTACATAGAACATTTTTAAGACATCAAAGAAAGAAAGGAAAACTTAAGCTAAGATCCTTGGAATGAAGGGCTCCTTTTGAGGGTGAACAAATACACACAAAGGCAAATACAATGCCCCAGGAGTCAATAACTTTCTTATCCTTCCTTCAGTCTTCCTCCTATTGTGGAGTGAAAAATAACCTCAAAAAATGTAATTGAAAATATTTATAAGCTTATAAATACATTTCTTATCCTACTCTCACAACATTTAGTCTTATTTCCTTTTCATTTTAAGATGTGGAAAAGCTCTCAAATTTATTTGTTATTTCAAAAAAATTACTATAAATTAACATTTACCTAGGTGGAAAGTGACAAAGAAGCAGAGAATATACAATTACAAATCTGGAAGCTTCTCCTGCTCATGAGTTGTAAAATCTCTTCTTTTGGTTTTGTATTAATTTAAATCTTTTACTTTTTTCTAAGTCTAGCCGCTTTGTTCATCTATTCAAAACATCAAACTCTTAGTTTTATTGATAATTTTATTTTTTCAAGTTTCTATTTCATTTATGTCTTGTCTGATTATAATTGTTTTATTCTTTTTATTATCTTTGGGCTGGTTTTTCCCTTCTAGTTTCTTCATATGCAAGATTAGTTTGTGCATTTGACTTCTTTGATTGGTTATTTAATGTCTTTCTTTATTTCTAAATGTAGACATTTATGAAAATTTCCCTCTTAAACTGATTTTGGTGCATCCCCTAAATTTTAGTACTTTAATTTTCATTTGTCTCAAGATAATTTTTTTTTTGGAAACATGGGGAACCGAAAGGGGGAAACCATGGTCTGGCACCAATATTAGCTTGTTCTGTCATTACACTTTTGTTCTTGATTGTTTGATGATGAACCCTTCCTGTTGTAATACCATGTTTATCGAATAAAAATTAAAAAAAAAAAGAAATAGAGACACTTGCCAAAAATCACATAGTTACGGAATAATTAAGGTGGGACCAGAACATAGATTTATAAATGTCTAATCTATTTTCATTATATAATACCATACTGCTAATGTAGATTTTCTGAGAAAATCCAAAAGTGGAAAGTAACAGAGATTTGGGTTAGCGATCATAGAAGATTTAAACATAAGATCATCTCAGCTAATTTTTTTATGTTGTAGAGAATCTTGTTCATCAAAAATGTATGATAATAAAAGATGTAAAATAAAAAAGATATTTTTTAAATTCCCATTTGACTTCTTCTTTGTCCTATTGATTGTTCAGGGGCATGTTGTTTTATTTCCATATGTTATGTACCTTTTCCAAATTTCCTTCTGTTACAGACTTCCAGTGTCATATTCTTTGTGGTTAGAAAAAGCACTTCAGATGATTTCTGTCCTTATAAACTTGTTGAGATTTATTTTGTGGCCTAATATGTCTATCCTATAAAATACTACATGTGTGCTTAAAAATGTGGACTCTGCTTCTATGAATGCAATGCCCTGTGTATATATCTTCAGTACATTTGGTCTATGATATTTTTAAATCATCTGTGTCCTTATTGATTTTTCTCTTTTAATGATCTGTTGATTTTTGAAAGTGGGGTATTAAAATTTCCTATTATTGTATTGTATTCTATCTTACACTTGAGATCTATAATTATTTGTATTTGTCATCCAGGATGCAGTATGGAAATAGTATGTACTTTGGGAAGAATCTCAAATGTTTTTTAAATTATCTATTTCTTTAATTAGTACTCAGTTGAAAGATTTTTATTTCTGAAACTCCATACACCTTTATAATTTTACATATATAAATTAAATGTGAATTTGCTTTTTAACATTCAACATTTTAAAAAAATATTATATAAATTTTATTTCCATTGTAAGTTATTTTCATGACCTTGGACAAATCTAAGTCCATTAGGTCCGGCAAATAATTTCTGAACAGATTCAGACATTACACATAATTAACGACTTTAAACATTTGATAATTGAGACTACTACCCAGAATAAAGCACATTCCCACGTGTCATTTAAAGAAAAACAATACTGATATTCACACATATCTATAAAGGAATACATATAGATATAGCTATATAGACACATGCTTATTTTCAATACAGATGTATTGCATATTTACATTGCCAGCTCTTGCTTTAGACATTTGATTTACATCAGTGAATTTACCTTCTATGAGGTAGAAAAAGTAAATAAATACAAATATGATATAAAAATATGCTAATCATAGGTGAGGGAAATATTCTGAACAAAAGAAAATATGGTAAATAAGTTTAGGTGTGTGGGAGAGAGTATTACGATTTTGTTGGGATGGAAATCTATGTATGATTCTTTCTGCATTCATCATAAGGGTCAAGGCTGACACTTCCATAACAAAAGATAGGTTATCAATTTATTTACTCAAATTTTATATTACTTAGTAGATTTCACAAGTGAAGACCCATTGGTCCAGGTATAAACTACCTGTTTTTTTTAACTTAGGTTCAAAGTAGAATGGACAGGTATGTAGAAATATGAGTACACAAAAGGATTCTGGCCTCTCTGTGTGTAGCATTCCTTCTTCCCAAGTGTAGGGGAAGGAAGATTCTAATTTCTATGATTTGCCTTGAGGAAGGGAAATTATGGTTTCTGTGACACAGTTAAGAGGAGAAAGGGGAGGAAGAAAGAGTAAGAGAAGAAAAGATCTGAGGCTTCGGTTCCTAAACTGCTTCTGATACTGCCTAGTTTTTGGTTCCTAAACTGCTTCTGATACCGCCTAGTCTTCTCTAGCTTCTTTTCTGATTATGCAGCATGCCAAGGAGTCAGACTTTTTGATATCATGTTTTGAACCCCAACAATTTCAGAGCAGCTGTTGACCTTCTAGAATTTCCCATTAAAGTGGGTTTCACCTTTGAAGGTAAGTATTTATCAGTTCTTTTTAGGTGGGATTAGTTTGTACGTTTAAAACAAGGAGGCCTTACTAAAAGTGAAACAGAAAAATAGAAATAAAAATGGATGTTAATGTGAAGATGAGAACTTGAGGGAGAAGACCAACAAAAACCTTAGTTATATTTATTGCTTTGCTAGTAGGTCATGCATGCCAAATATTGTCAGATATGTTTCTGAAATGTTCTTAAATATACGGAATTTAATGGCACAATGTTTGAAAGTTGTTAACAAACAAAAAGATCAATTTAAAGAACTGTCAATTCTCTCTTGTAAAAGCTAGCTACTTATTTGTGAAAGGCAGCATTTATTCCTTAATAAGTTTGATGTCAGGCAGCTTCTGTTGCTTCTTCCACAAATCTGTCAATACTACTCAAAGACATTCTAGAGACTGTCTACGGAACAGAAAATAAATTTCATGTTAAAAATGGGTGAAGAGGGTTGGAGTGATGGCTCGGAGGATACAACACTTGCCTGGCATGTGTGAGAATGCAGGTTCAAACCCCAGCACCATGTATACAACAAAGTGTCGGGGCAACATGAAAAAATTAAATAAAATTGATTTTCTCTTGTTGTCCTTCTCTCTTAAAACTATTAGGTGAAGATCAGCAATTGTTTTGCCCTCCCTTCCAAACCATTTGGACATAAAGCAAGGAAGCATTTTAAGAAAGGAAAGTGGATGGGAGAACCCAGACATGGAAGAATAGAGCCTAGCAGTCTGGATTTTGAGAGTATTGGGAAGGGAAGCTGGTTATATGAGTTCTAGACTCATTCATTTACAAGGCTCTAAATGTTGTGGGCCTTTCTTTACTTTTAAAATAAAGCCATAGAAAACCCTTAAAAATCTTCCAAAGTCTAGATGCTATAATTTTAACATGAAACATCTTTTTAAATCTATATACCATCATCAATTACAAGTCTTTCATTTGTGACCAAACATATTCTTTCTCTCCAGTTAATGATTCTTATTATTACAGGGATGATGAGTAGAAGTTAACTTTTCTTGTTTACCGAGGAGTAGAGTGTTGGATTTGATGGTTACATTACTTGTATCTGTCTTCTAATAACCACTTATAGAAAATTTAAATGTCTATTTAGTTTTTACCTAATTCAGTAAGTATTCCTGTACCACCACTATGTGCCAGATGCTGTTACAGTGCAAGGGATAGATGTGTGAACTAGTTGGCCTGAGACTTTCTCTTTGTTTAGTTTCTGTGGGTTTAGCACAGGTGAAAAGAGGCAATTTTTCCAGACAATCTGAGCTCATATATTTGAAAACATTTAACATGATGAATTTATTTTCACATAATACATTGAAACAGGCAGAAGTGAAGAATTGTAAATCATTCTATTTGAATTAATGTGCTAAATCATTTCCAGAAATGTTCTAAGGATCATCATATTTCAATATTTGGCTACAGGAAATGTTTGGAAAAATAAGACTTGTCAATTGCTAATATTTATGATAAGTTCTAAGAAGGAAAATAAGGGTGATCATGATAGTTTAAAGAAGAGCATGTTTCCCAACAGGTGCAACAATAATGATTTACACCTGTTGTTATCTAAAGTCAAATGACTACTAGTATCTTATGCTGATTGAGAGTTAGCATATAAGTCAACATAGAAACAGATGCCCAGATTCAACTGTTAAATGCTGTCAGAGACAATAAAAGTCTTTGAGAATATAGATTCATGAGCTAAGCTCACACATTTAACTCCAGATAAAGTACCATGGATTCTATCAACAGATCATTTTTAAATGTGAAATATTTAGAGAATATATGAATGTTTAAAAATGTATTTCAGATAAATTCATTTGAAAAATTTTATTGAAATAACTGTAATTTTCTTATGCAGTCCATATGTTAAAGAAATGTATCAGACCTGGTTGGCTTGAAATACACTAGAATAATTCAGGAGAATTGGGGATTTTAGAACTGACATAAATCAATGAGCATACTTACTCAGGATTATCTATGGGCAGGAAACAATCAATGAGTTTGGTGAAATTGTTTTTTGAAAGCAAGCACCTTTCTGAATTTATACTATAATATTAGTTTCTTTGAAAAAGGAGATTTTCAGACATAGTATTTTGGCCTTATCCTTTTAGTCCAGCTGAGAGGAGAGAAAATAGCTTTTCCCAGGACAAATAGAAAATGCTTATTCCATTTCTTGGTCCCAAATGTGTGAAGTGTAGAGAAGTTTTAATAAAACCTCTGTCAAATCTTTCCCTCCTTTCCTTTAAATCTTTCCTTGTTGGTTGATTTTTAACCAAGAATGGATTTTAACTGCCCTTGCTGTGGGGTAGGCCACTGAAGGTATGGGTCACCAGAGCTCTAGGATTCCCAGAGGTGAGGAGGATTTTTAAAAAATGACCCTTAGAGATAAAGCATGACAAATGTCAGGTGATTCCTATTTTACAGCTCAGAGCTGACTACTAGAATTTTCCTCCTTCTCACATTTTATTTTCACTTTCTTCTTTTTTTTCTCTAGCTGGCTTGATGCATGTTTGTGTGTATTGTGAGTGAGAGAGGGAGAGAGGGATGTTATTTTAGTGGAACAATGTGATTTAACAATTCATCAATCATTAGATTATCCATGTGAATTCAATTCAGTGTTTACAAGGATCTCCAGCAC
>PVKS010051969.1:0-10938 GCA_004027875.1 Aplodontia rufa
TTTTTTTTTTTTTTTTTTTTTTTTTTTTTTTTTTTTTTTTTTTTTTTTTTTTTTTTTTTTTTTAGAAACAACTTTATTTAGTTTTTTTCACATGGCCTTAGTTGCTCCAACACTCAGTTGTGTACATGGTGCTGGGGTTTGAACCCGGGTCCTCGTGCTTGCCAGGCAAGCGCCGAAACCACTGAGCCACCACTCCAGCCCCTTTTCCACTGTTTTACTTTGAGAATTCTTTGTAGTGCTGGTTTTGTGTTCATTTATATTGCTAATTTATTCCTGTCATGGAATATTTTAATTTCTCCATCAAATTTGAAGATGAGTTTTGTTGGCTACAGTATTCTAGGTTGACAAATGTTATCTTTCAGTGCCTAGAAAATCTCATTCCATGCTCTCCTTGGCTTTATGGTCTGAGTTGAGAAATCTAAAGTGACTCTTATTAATTTGCCTCTGAATGTGACTTGGTATTTTTCTCTTATGCCTTTTAGTGTTCTTTCCTTGGAATCTCTATTATTCACTTTGGATATGATGTGTCTGGTGAGTTTTTCATTTGGTTAGGTCTATTTTGTGTCCCAAACACTTCCTGTATATATGTGTCTCCTTTTTCTTTTCCTTTTTTAAAAGGAGAGTGAGAGAATCTGTTTTATTTAGTTTTTTCATCTGTTTTTTATTTCTCCAACACTTAATTGTGTATGTGGTGCTGGGCCTCTTATTTGGGTCCTCTTGCTAGGCAGGCATCACAACTTCTGAGCCACCACTGGAGCCCTTTTTGGCTCATTTCTGATGTGGGGGATATTTTCTTTAATTATATCATTGAGAATGTTCTTTAGGCCTCTTGTTTGTTATTCAGTGCTCTCCTCTAACCTTACTCTTATACTCTTAGGTTTGTTCTTCTGATTTTGTCCCATACTTCTTCAAAATTCTGATCATGCTTAGCAATCCTTTTTTCTGTCTGTGTTCCATGTGTTCAAGACTGCTCAGCCTGTTCTTGTTGTCAGTTGTTCTGTCTTTGAGAGCTGAAGTTCTGTTTTCTACTGAGTTTAATCTGTTATTACAATCTTCCATTGTGGTTAAAGTGCTTGCCTGCATGCACAAGGATATAAGTTCAAACCCCAGCACCATGTACATCACTAAGTATTGGAGAAACTAAGGGCATTGAAAAAAATAAATAAAATTGAGTCTCCCTCCCTCTCTCAAACTCTTCCTCTCTAAGAAAAAAGAAATCTTCCATTGAGGTTTTAATTTAGTTGACTATTTTTTTTTCAGTTCTAAGAGCTCTGCTATGTCTCTTTTCAGTATATCTAGTTCTTTATTAAAATGATCTTTCAGCTCCTGTAATTGCTCTCTTATTTTCTTCCTTAGGTCTTCTTTTAATTCTTTGATATATTTTTTTGGAGCCGAATAGAGAAAGAGTCAGTTTTTTTAATTTAGTTTTTTGTGTAGCTTTCATTGTACTGGGATTTGAACTCATGTAGTCGTATGTGCCAGGAAACCCCACAACTGCTGAGCCACCATTACAGCCCTTTCTTCAATCATTTTTTAAAATTTTTAAAGAGAGAGGAACAGAGAAAGAGAGAAACAACTTTATTTAGTTTTGCACATGGCCTTAGTTGCTCCAATACTCTGTTGTGTATGTGGTGCTGGGGTTTGAACCTGTGTCCTCATGCTTGCCAGGCAAGTGCTGAAACCACTGAGCCACCACTCCAGCCCCTCTTCAATCATCTTAATAATTAGATTGTTGATTCTTTTTTCTAGGTTTTTATCCAGGCCCCTATCAGTAGACTCTGGTTTGAGGAGGAGAATTGCTTCCCTTTTTTTCATTTTCAAGGCTGGGTCTTGTGAGTCCCTTTTGGTTATTTTACTTTGGGGATGTTGATGAATTGTGGGGAATTTTTCTTTTTGGTAGTTTGAGCTGGGTGCAATTTGGAAAGTTGAAATTAAAGGCAGGTTCCCCAATCTATGGTTAATTATTGGCCTTTTCAATTTCTGATAACTCACAAGATGTGACAAAAAAAAGAATATGAGCAACCAATGGTTGCAATAAACAGTGGCAACCTAATTTCCTTCTGAAACTGTTACCATGTTAATTACCGCCCATAAGCAGGATGGTAGGATTAGTAACTATCTTCAGTTACAACTCTACAAACCATTAGGCTATATCTGGCTTAAAAGCAAACAAACATCATCAAGTTTGTCATTCACATCAGATTTCTAATAATGCCCAAGATAAGGATGAGTAGTCAATATGATGTGTCAAAGCATACAATAAACAGTATTGAACTGCTTAATCTGTTCCTTTTGTAGCTGATGCACTGTTAGTTATCACCTGTGGGAGGAAAGGTGTGACTAATTCCAGGTGGAGCTAATTGATATTAAGCATACAGATGCATGAGAGTAAAAGAAATGAGGTGGAAATGTCTCTACATTTTGATTATGGAGCAGAGAGATTAGAGATGCTATAAAATATTCTGATTTGAAAAAAAATTTAAAAAGTGAGAGAGTCTAGGGTAATGATGTTGTGAGGGTGATAGATAGAAGAATAGGCTTTGGTTGTTGCCAGAGGACAAGAAAGATGTGGGTATTGCAGAAGTGAACTACTAGTAGGCTATACAACATAAAAATAAAATGTGCTTGTTGGGAGCCCTGGCATCCAGTGGTGTGGCAAGTAATAATATTTCCTTTAAAGAAAATGTTCAATGGAAAGGTAAGAAATATCTCAGGTGAAAGAAGAAACTTGTCTACAGCAGTAACACTTACTATAAACACACACACACACACATATAAAAGAGAAAAAAATAATGGAAAATAGTCAAAAGTCTGATGTGTAGTCTTGGAGAACCCTCTGCTGATCACAGGAGAAGTTCCACCAATTATTCTGGAATGTTGTCCCCCTTGCTGGAGGCTTGTCAAGAGGGAGAGGGTAGGAGATTGCTGGGTGACTAATCTTTCACTCCCCATTCCAAATCTCTCAGGCTTAAATGTCTTTCAGGCTATACCACTTGATCCCATCTCCCGTTTAGCTGAAATTGCCCTCATGTCATAGGAGGGTATAGGAGAGGGTAATGAAGGTCCAAGACTAAGTTCCATCCCACCTTGCCTGAATGTTCAAAATGGCTGCACTCCAACCCTCTTAACTGCTGGGAGGGGACAGTGTTCTCTTCTCCACACTGGACAAGAAATGGAGTTGTCCAAGTTTAAGCCCAAAGCTGAGCTCCTTTTTGCACACAGATTATCCACAGTAGCTGGTAGGATCCTGGCAGGATTGTAGGGAAATCTGCTTCAAATTCCCAACTATATTCCCCTACCTCTGTGTTCAAAATGTCTATGCTTGTCCTCTGTATGGGTTGGAGGGTGAGTTTGCCCACTCCTCCACAGCACAGATACCCAGAGGACCTGATTTTGGCCCAACGCAGCATTTCTACATGAAGTTGGTCTCTGCATAGCAGAAGCGATCAGACTGAATTGTTCAGCATCTCCCCTGCTCCCATGTTGATTGAGGGGCAACAGTGGTTGCTGTAGCAGCCAGCTGGGTCTGAATCAGTTCCTCTTTTCCACTTTCTACGCCTGAGTCTCCAAGTCAATGATTCCCCCACTGACCCATGCTATATTCAGTGAATCTTTTCCAATTCATGCCCCTTGCAGGAAGGTAGTTTTCCCAGTACTTTTTCATTTCAGATCAAAGAGAGTGCCTGGATGCCTCTTCACTGCAGTCCACCATCTCCCAAATCCTCTAGAAAGTGAAAATCTCTAAATATAAAGCACTGGAGGAGGTTTCTGAGCTTTAATAGCCAAACAACATAATCCTTTAGCTAAAGTGAGTTGTCTGCTTTGGGTCTTTGCTTTCTGCTACAGCACTAGCTTTTTGGCATCATTCTGTCAGAACACTGAATTTCCTCCTCGTTATTAGTGAAATTTGTAACAAGTCTGAGCATAAAATTTCATGTCACATCCTTCTCTATCATATGGGAGATACTCCTTGTGTGATGATAAACCCTGCAATGTGACAGAGTCAAGAAAAGTTAAAGGAGAGGAAGGAGGGGAGCTTCTTTTGAATATATTTCTAAGTGTTGGAGCTTTTAATGGTGGGCCATGCTGTCTAGTGTTAGAGTGGACTCCATCACCTCACTGTCCATTTCTTCTTTCTGGGTTCTTGTCTTGGGAATTTGTAGAATGAAATCCACAGACCAGGATGAGTATAAGAGTGGGATTTACTGAAGAATAGGAATAGCAACAAACTTATGCAGTGTAAGAGGGTACCTGATGGCAGGTTTTCTTTCTGAGTGTGCTAGTCTAGGGGTTTATATTAGCACTTGAGTCACTGGTATGGGTTCCAATAGGCTTATTGGGGTTTTGAAGGGTACTAATGCTGTTGGTCAACTTGAGTCCCAAATTCCATTCAGGTCTGCCCCACTTCCATTTTCTTGCTGCAGTTTAGGAAGCAGGATATTGAGGTCCTCTGTGCTCACAGGTTCCAGGCAGCAATGCTGCAGGAAGTGGGAGTCTGTAGTAGGTGTCCAAACTATGCCCAAGACTGGTCACTTCAGGGAGACAGGTCTTGCAGGGTCTCAGGCTTGCTGTGCCTACATGTGGGATCTGTGTGGCTGTGGCATGTGCTTGCTGCTCAGTTCCAACCTGTGCAGGCCATCACTGTGCTGTACCACTGCTCCACTGCTGATTCTTGCAGGGGTCAGCAGTCTGGCTGTGTGGCTAGGCAGCCAGGGAACCATGTCATTACCAGGAAACAAAGGATTCTTTATTAAGAACTTCATTGTCAACTATTTTTTGTATTTTCAAAGACTCTAGGAAAATGTAGTGACAGAGTAATGAAAATCTTTGATGGAGAAGGTAACTGAATTTTGGTTAGTACAGAAAATGATCCAAAGATTTTAGCTTAAAATTTTAATCTAGTTTGATTGTTTGACATTCTGATATTGTCATAACTAGTGGATCTTTTACTTTCATCCCACTGCTCTTGTGGTAAAAAAAGCAAGTTGTGTGTTTTAGAATAGATTTTACATTGGAATTTTTACTTGGGCCTGAGTGAAAATGGACAATCACTGAGTTTTATAAATTAAGATTTACATTGTTTCATGTCTGCAAGTTACTATATAAACTAATAACAGGATATAGATGAATGTATTTTAACATGATCTAGTTTTAAATCAGAAGAGAAAATTTTAGGGGAGATGAAATGAATTTGGATGTATAGTCACTGAGCCACATCTCCAGACCATGATATAGGGTCTCACTAAAGTTGCTCAGGGCTCATGCACAAGGCCCCAAGTTCGGTCCTCAGCCCTGAAAAAGAAAAGTTGCTCAGGGCTTCACCAAGTTTCTCAGACTGGCTTTTGACTTTTGATTCTCCCACTTCACCTCCCAAGTGGCTGGGATTACAGGCATGTGCCTCCATACACAGCCTGCAGAGTATCTTATTTAATGCCTCTCATTTGTTGTTTGAAAACTAAAAAGGATTATTATCCTATTATAAAATGTTAATTTTAGGGGCTGGAGTGGTGGCTCAGCGGTTTCAGTGCTTGCCTGGAAAGCATGAGAACCCAGGTTCAAACCTCAGCATCACGTACACAACTGAGTGTTGGAGCAACAAAAGCCATGTGAAAAACTAAATAAAGTAGTTTCTCTCTTTCTCTCTCTCACTGTCCCTCTCTCTTTAAAAAAATGTTAATTTTATTTTGAGGATTTTCAGTTGACACCATGCTTTATTTACATTTTTTAGCTATTAAGGATAAGGAAGGAAGTGAATAAGTGCCAATAGGCAAGAGTAGAAACTTTTTTTAAACATTTTTTTTAAATTTTAGAGTAACAGCTATTTCTACATAGAGAATTCTAGTTAAATATCAGTTTAAAGCTTACAGTTTTAACTTGTTCTTGGGAAGAATATCCAACATATGTTAGATTTAGGAGTTCATGAATGTCAGAAGATGAAGTTTCTAGGATCATGAAAAATGTGCCTAGGTATTAAGTTGTCAAGAGATGAAACTTGTTCTTTTTCTCTTGTTCACATAATATGAATGGAAACCCCATACAATTTATAACATATAATCAGGATTTATTTTAACATATAGAATCTAGTCTTTCTTTAGATAACCTTCATGTCCGATATGACTTCCTGGGGGTTTGGAGGCACAGAAGGCTGATTTTTAAGAAACCCTATGTGGGAGAATTAAAATCTCTCAATTAAATACCTGTAAGGATTAAATGCATGATATATGTGTATATATGATATATGTGTATGTATGTGCATATGTGTATACACACACACACATATAACTTCACTTATAATTTTTCAAAACACCCCTCATTTACTTTGTGACTTGTATGTGTGACTCTAGATGGCTTACATGAGTGAGGAATTATTTAAAGATCTGGGAAGTAGCAGATCTAAGTCCTCAATAATATGTATTAACTATTTGAAAGCACTATATGGACAAGGATTGGATTTAGAGATGAATAATGCAGAATCGTCTAGCATTTCCTAAGCAGTATAATTTATTCATGTTTGAATATTGTAGTATAAGAATACAACCAACCTGATATTTATATTTTGTCATGTGAAGGCTGAGAGCTATTCTTTTTGTTCTCAGGAGAGATCAGGAATCTAATGCAGAATATGTGTTAGACCCTAAGGGTGCTTTAAAATGTTCCTGATTTTCATGATACATATTCCTTGGTTTTCATTATGATCAGTAGGTTGTTCTTCTTGTTGATAAATATTTTAGACACAGTAAACATAGTGAAAAATGCAAAGTGCAGAGTGATTAGCAGGTACTTTTCATTGCCCAGATAAAGGTAGCAATTCATACATTTGGTTCTAAGGATTACTGTTCCTTTTGTTAACAACATCTGCTGATTAAGGCCTGATGAGCCTTCAGCAGGAATGCATCCAAAGACCCAGTGTATAGAGTCAAATCACTCAAGCTTCAGGGGTAAAACAAGTAAGTTGTATGAAATTTCAGAGCAAAAACTGTCTCCTGACTCCCCCCTAAAGTGGTAGAAAGAAACTCAGTGCTACAGCACACATTTTCCTCATGTAGATTTTTGGATGGTTTCTTGAAATGAGGCTCCCTTGTGACTTAAACTGAACACAAAGCTAAGCCCCTGCTTGGCAAAATATGCTCTGCTTTTGTGAGAGAGATCCCTAGGATACAGTGTTAATGATGCAGTGTTTGGAAAAGGCCCAAGTGTTTAAATGCATCCCTGCTCCTTTGAATAGCCCCTTTATCATCCTCTGGACCCTACTTATAGTACCAAGAAAGAAGTTTTTTGATTATCCATATTCAAGCTTACTGACATTGCTGATTATGGAGCTGTTTTTACAACCTAAATCATCTTGTCAGGAGTTTGATGTCCATTCCCTGTAATCTACTTGTCTTTCCAGGAGAGGATGTCCCACCTGACCTGACTTTCTTCCTCAATTTTAACTATATTCTTCCTCTTATATTCAAATGTCAATTTTCCTGAGAAATGTTTCTTTACATTGTTTGAAAAATGCTAATAATTAAGAGGAAAGAATTCTATGAATTAGAGTGGTCATAATTTCATTAGCTAAGGTGTAAGAACAAAGTATTGAGAATAGGAGAAGAAAGGAAAGTGGGAAAAAAATCCAACAAAAGCTCATATTATTATTCAACCCTGGGTGCACCAGGTGGAGAAGTTTAAAATAAACAGCTTGCCAGCCTAGATCCCTTGAATTAGAATATCAAAGGCCTCCAGCTCTGCTGTTCTGTTCTGGTCATTTTCAGTGAGCGTTGCTATTACTTGTAGAGGTGTTTTTTCTTCTCAGTACCTCAGATGTAGTAAAATTTGGAGTTAGGTAGAACTTGGTCAGCATTTAACTTTGGAGGAAGAGACAATATTAAATCAAATTTATATTTAAATTGTTCCTTTGGATTCCAAGATGAATTTCAGGAAGTTCTTGGTGATACCAAGACACTAATCTAGAGACCAGCCTTAACATAGCTCAGCCCTAATATAGCTCTGTACATTAACAGTGGAAAATAATTTTTTTGAAAGAGAATTAATTTTATTTCCTTATTTTTTATCTGGCCTTTGTTTCTTCCACACATAGTTGTATATGTGTCCTGGGGTCTGAACTTGGGTCCTTGCCCAGGCCAGGCAAGTGCTTTTATCTCTGAGCCATCACTCCAGTCCCAAAAAGTGAAAACTTTTACTCCTTTAAGTTAAATGTGTATGTTTAGAGGAAGAATCTTCAAGTCAGATACCTGCTGGAGTTTCTCCTGTTTAGGTGGCCAGTTAGTGAGGGCCATTGAGGCTGGAAGCAGGCTTGACCTCTGCACAGTGGACCTGGGGAAAAGTTGGTCATCTTCCCTAGACAAAAAACAGGCAGGTTAGTGTAATGAAACAAGCAACACATTTGGAGTGGGGAGGTCACTTTAAAGCTCATCTTCCACTGCTGACACTTTTGGTGTCTTGGGCAAAGTACTCAGGCTTTGGGCCTCATTGTCCTTGGGTGTAAAACATGGGTTAGAGTAGATAGTTTTCAAGTTCACAGATTGCACAACTGAGAATATTTCTTCCTGTACAAGTACACCCTAAGCATCTGATAACTTTTTGTGTTTTAGATTGAACAGATGCTGTAGAGTGCTGCCACTGTGGAGAAGTCTGAAAAAGCTAAGCAACTGTGAGCACTTAGGAAATAATGGAAAGAAGGCAAGAAAGGAAATATTCAGGGATTAGGAAAAGTCCAGTTATGCCTGTTACATCAAATTCCCATGGTCTGATTGGGCGCCATGCCCTGTGTGTGCATCATCATGAGCTTATTATGTCATAGTGGAGTGTGTTTTCTGCATGCTGTAAGCACCATCTCACCCCAACACCAGTGCAGCACCAGGAGTAGTGTGATACCAGCAGGTGACCTGATCACCTCTCTGGGCTTTAGTTTTCACAATTGTATGATAAAGACTTAGGTCCAGGTCAGTGGTTTCCATACCTGATATCTCAGCAAAATCACCAGGGGATATTACAAAAACAACAACAAAAAACATTTCCAGGCTTCAGAGTGCTCAGAAATCTGTATGTGCTTTCCCTCTTCCCGCCACATCTTCCCAGGTGCTTCTTTTATGCATACTGGATGGGTCTCAGGTGGCTTTGATGACTTTGAAGCCACTGAAGAAATTGTTCCGTTGATTAACATCCAGTTGAGAGAGAAATTGGTACCCATATGTATGATTGCCTGAGTTCTAATGCCAAACCAGATCAGGCATTCCATGAACTTTTTGATAATAATCACAGGTAGTATTGTAGAAAGGAATGAGGATGAGGAGGTTGCATGGGTGTTAAGCCTCTGTCAGTGTTTTGGACATAACCCTTGTGGTCTGGGACATGGCCCTGTTTTCCACATTTTAGTTGATTTCACTGGTAAACCTTTAGCACTGGGAAAGTGAAGTAGCATCCTTTTCTCTGCAAAAGGCCTGCTGTGGATTTCATGTCTCTGATCAGGAGTTGGGTGGTTGACATCTCAAAGACTGCAGGAAGTGGTTGAATATGTTTAGCAAAAGTAAAGACTATGTCAGCTCAGGGTCTACACGAGGATACATTCTTTTATTTTGATGGATTCCTAGTAAGAATGAGTTGAATATGTAATCTGCCTATTTATGATCAATGAGGAAAGTTGAATGTAGACTTAAACATGGTTTGCTGCAGTTTGTTGGCAGGTTTGGATGACAGGGTAAAAGTGCAGGCATTGGAGTTAGGCTGCCTAAACCTCACCTCTACCCATTTTTTGCAGTGTGACATGGGCAACTTTGTAACTTCTCTGGGCCTCAGTTTCCTAGATAAGAATTTGAACTTCATTTAGTTAATAGAGCGTTGAACTGAGAATATACTTAGAGCTCCTAGCATCGCTTTTTGGCACAAATATGTAAATGTTAAAATGGTTAGTGATAATCACAGTATGTGTTCATTTTTCAATCACAGTGTTAGTAAGATAAATTGGATGTTTGTACTAATGGTTTGGAATGGCTATAACTGTCTTTGTGTCTATTTCAAAAGTTCAAACACAGGTTTTTCAGAAGAGGCAGCATGAGAAAGCATGTATGACAAAAGTTATTAATAAATTTCAGAAAGGTCAGGACATCTCTCCCCTGAGGATGTACAGGAATAGGGGTAACAGGTAGCTAAGAGATAATTTGAAAACATAGTTCTTTAAAGATGAAAATATGGTACATGGTACATTTTAATAAATAGTAACTGTGTGATTCCCTGTTGCACAGTGTGACGGTTAGGAGAACAGACCTGGGGCTTTGATCTGAATTTTGCCACTCAGTAGGAGGAGAGCTTTAAGCAAGTCACTTGTGAATTGCCTCATCTACTACAATGAGGAAATGATGTGTGCCTACTAGTACTAAGGAGATTGAAAGGGAGTATGTTGGCTGTCATTTATTGCAGTCCAGCTTTCTGCATGCCTGAACACCAGGCCTGTGGGGAATGATAATTTCCATTTGATGTCCTTAAGTGCCATAATTAGGGCATTGGGGGAGTAGTATAGATACATGTTTTAGACCTTCCTGCCTGGTACCATCTGTGAATGGCTGCCTGGAGGAGGGCCCATCTGAGCCTAGTGTGAAGGATGAGTAAGAATTACTTGGAGAGAGAGAAGCTGATTTGGGAAAGGAGGAGGAACCCAAATGAGCAGAAGCATATTGTGTATGAGGAATAGCTAGCATTTGGCCACCCTGCGAATGTAGTGCGAATAAGGAGTGGTGGACTGGGGACTGGGCTGTTCACTCAGCTGCTGAGGATCTTGGGCTTCATCTAGGAGGCACTGGGGAGGGAGCACTCAGAGGGTGCGCTGAGAAGAAGGAGCAGGCATATTCATATTTCAAAAATGACAGTGTCATTTATTTAAATGATGGCTATGAGGGAAGTGGGGACTTGATTAGTTGAGTGCGGCAGAAGTCCAGATGA
>PVKS010051970.1:0-10940 GCA_004027875.1 Aplodontia rufa
TAATAAATGAAAATAGTAAGTATTCATGGAATTTTTTACAGCAGTGCCCTTCCTCTTTTTTTTTTTTTTAAGAGAGAGGGACAGTGAGAGAGATAGAGAAAGAGAGAAACAACTTTATTTGGTTTTTCACATGGCTTTCGTTGCTCCAACACTCAGTTGTGTACGTGGTGCTGGGGTTTGAACCCGGGTCCTCGTGCTTGCCACGCAAGCGCTGAAACCGCTGAGCCACCGCTCCAGACCCCTTCCTCTTTTTTTTTTTTTTTTAAAGAAAAAGAAACTACTAAGAACTCAAAAGGGCTTACTAGAAGGTAATTTGCTAAGGTTTGAGACTGAGAACTGAGCAAGGCAACCCCAATAAGTTAACAATTTGTGGGAGAATTAGTGATCATATCAATAGAATAATTTTTCTCAGTGCATTAGTTCAGCAATGAGAGCTTGAGTGTAGGCAACCCTAGACCAGTCTTTTCAAGAGCCTCATCACCAAATAAAGTAATGCAGAATGGTCAATCTGCAGAAAATTTACTCAAGTATTGTGTAGTTTTCAAAGACCTCAGAGACTGAACCTATGGGTTGATGCTCATGAGGACAGATGCCCAATGAATTGGGCCTTAAAAGCCACAGTTGGTTTCCAGAAAAGAGAAGATTCAGTTTACTTTGCTAATTGCAAAATGATTAATCATTGATGCTATCAAACATAGTTAGATAGTTTTAAATTTTCATGTAATGTCGATTACATGGATATCTTTGATACCATCTGAAATTTGTTTTCTTACCTTGGTGAACCATTTAGGAGAATCAGTGGCCAAAATGATTGCCCTATGTTCAGGTAAAGTGATTGCCTTATGTAGTCTTAAAATGGTGCTATTGCTTAAGATAACAGGATCCCTTGTGCTATAGTAACTGTAGCAAATATCAATATCTATTAAATTTAGTAAAATAAAAATGTACCTTAAGTGCCTAGAAGTATTTGGAGTGCCTCACTTATTCAATCAGAACATTTTTAAAGTTTGAAAAAAAACATTATTATAGTGTCACATATCTGAAAAACAAAAGATGCTGGTTTTTGCTTTCAAAATATTGTATTTGTTGATGGTTTATGGGGTGTGCAGGAAAATCAGAAGTTACTGATGTAAGACCTAATAACCTTGCTGACAGACAAATTCCATACAACTATAACAGAATGTTCAAATAAGTTATTTTTGAATAAGTGTGTTTATGTACAACACAATTCAATGCCTCAGGCTGTGAGCACCTATAACTTGGCTTGAAGTCTGTCTAGTTTTGCTGAAACTAAAATAAAGATGAATTGTATCAAGAGAACCCCTAGTTTATGTGTTGTGCTCTGGTTTACTTATAGAGGTCTCTTTATAAAATACAGTGCCTGAGGGTACAGGCAAGGTGCAGATACAAGCATTTCTCTGTTCAATTTTAAGCAAGTAAATGAAAATGAAATAAGATGGCAGTATACAGTCGTATAAGCATAGGGAAGCTTGATCCTTTTTCTGTTACTCTCATTAACTTTTTCCAACTGCATTTAGTGTTCTTCTTTTATTATTTATTGATCTAGAAGCAAAACTTTGCACATATCTACTGGCTCCAAAAGATTAACATTGCCAGCATATTACAATGATGAAGCACAGCACAATTCACATAGCCACATTACTTAACAATCTCAGGCGCCCATCAACACATGAATGGATAAAGAAAATGTGGTATACATATATACCTATATATATATATATAGGTATATATGTATACATACATACATACTCACACACACAATGGAGTTTCATTCGGCCATAAAGAAGGATGAAATTACAGCATTTGATGGTAAATAAATGGAATTGGAGAACATCATGTTTAGTGAAATAAGCCAGACTCAGGAAGTTAAGGGTCGAATTTCTTTTCCTCTTATGTGGAAACTAGAGCAAAATAAGGAGAAAAAGTGGGATATCCCATAAAAATAGAAGGGAGTAGAGGAAAGAGATAGAGAAGAAGGGAGGAGGGATGAGAAAAGGGAGGAACTGTGGAATGAATTTAACCTAATTATGCTATATACATATATGAATATACCACAGTGAATTTTGCCTTATGTAACTCTGTAAAGCATCAACTTAGAAAAATAATAAATAAGTAAAAGGACCAACAGAGTAGAGGAAAGGAAACAGGGAGAGGGAGGAGGAGAAGGAAAGAGGAAGTACTGGGGACTGAAATGAAATAAATTATATTCTGTGCATGTATGATTCTATCAAAATGAGCCCACTTTGTGTATAACTATGATGCACTAATAAAAAATTTTAAATATTAAATCTTTCAAATCACGTCCAAATGGTATGGCCTGATTTCTAACGCATGAATTTTCATGATTGAACCTAGATTTTACTTCCTTGGTGAGTTCTTCATGAACATGCCATACTCTTATTTCTTATCCATTTTCCCATCTTTACCATTTTCTACAGCATTTATAACTGTTTAAGGTACTGTGAAGCCAATTTGCTATATGGATTATAAACTCCATGAGGGAAGGACTTTGTTCATATTCTGTTTACTGAAAAATTATCAGAGGCTTAAACAGCAACTATTACTAAGCTCCTAACTTGGACAAGGTCCTCTGACTAGGGTTCCTGGGGGAAAATAGGGTGGAAGAGCCACTGGGGTTGCACATGTGAGCTGCACAGAAGGCTTCCCTCCTGACTCTGTCTTCATGTGCTTCCTCACCAACCATCCGATGCTTTTCCCTGCTCCATTTCCTCATAAAATTCCCATACTTCTACATTAGAAAGCTAAATAAGGAAAGTCTCCTCTTAAAATAGGAAGTGTCTCATTGACTGCAGTTGACCTACAATGACTAACTTTTTCAATTTGCCTGCGACTTTTATTAATTTGAACCCCAAAGTTAAATTTTTATCAGTTTAAACCTACATCTGGGGAAACACCGTAGTCCCAGGCAAACTGAGAATTGGTCACCCTAATAGTACCTCAGCATATGGAGCATATGGGAAAAGTTTCCCTGTCCAAAAACATGTACCTGGATTTAGGTCTCTTAAATTGTCTTTGCTCCTCCTCTCCTATACTTCTGCTCTTTCAAAACCAAAGAGTTTTGCACAGTAACCATCATAGCAGTGGCAATGCTGGCTCTGTTGGTAACAAGTGAAGAGTAAGAATTAGAAGCAAACTAGATATCGGTACAGCTCCAGGAACCCTGGAAGTCAGAAACTTCTACTTTGACCCAGTATCTTAGATCTTCACTGTAACGATTTGGATCTGTAATGTCCCCTAAAAACTCATATATGGAAAGCTTGGTCCCAAGTATAACAATATTCAGAAGCGAGACATTTAGGAAATTATGGTATCATGAGGTCTCTAGACTCATCAGTAGATTAATCCATTTGATGGATTAATAATTTGGATGGACTTTTGGGAGGTGATGGAACTTGTAATAGTTGTTGTTATTGGGTATTTTGGTCAGAGTGATGAAAAGCTGACTAACACATTCAGCTGGAATGATCCACTCAAATTTGTCAGTGAAACTCAAACCGAAAGATAATGACCCTCTGAAAATGAATGTAGACTTAAATTTCATCTTCCAATCGATAAGCAAATTTTCCTGAAAATATACTCTATAAGAAATCATGTGCACTCCATACAAAGAACAATTTCACACTAGATATTTGCAGGCCACACCATAGTAGTTTGCTTTTTAGTCTGAATCAGAGACAAGTAAATATTCATTAAGGAGGTATCGTAGCTACATAAGAGGACAGCATCAGCTGTACAGTATCACGAGCCAGGGGAGATTTATTCTAAGTAGAAATAAGCTCCCGGTGCCTCCAACACTACTGTCCTGCATCTATGTTGCATCTATGTCATAGAAAGAACAGTTAAGTTAGAATTTAGGACTCATGATTCCATCCTAGCTCCACTGTATATTAATGTGAGAATGTGGATAACTGCAAAACATTTTTAAGTCAATCAATAAATTAGAAACATTAAACTGCATTCTTCACATGCCTATTGTTAGATCAGTGAGATAATGATGTTGGAAGGTTTTCTCATACTTTTACGTAAGTTTACATTACGTACCATTTGGTACCACCATTTCTTCAAACAACATTTAATGATGATTCCTTAAGCAATTGATAGGAAAGCTAAATTATAACCACCAAAGATGTAGAGAGTCAGGCAGTTTGAGTTGGGAATATTATATATGGTTAACAAAGCATGAACTATGCATTATAAAATTTAGAACCACCAGGTAGAGTATTCATGGGCAGTTAAGGCACTATAAAGTGGGCATGTAGGAATATGGAAAGAAGAGAAAAAAGTTAAATGATTTATTCAAGGTCATACAAAAGTATCTGTAAAAAATTTTTTCTTGTATACTTTTAGTAAAAATGGAAGGTATCTCACAAAAGTGAAAGTAGAAGAATCATTCCTGAACTTGGGTTCCAAAAAACTCAGTCCTGGGTTTCCTTGAATTATAATAGAAAAAATATATACTATTCAGTGTCAGAGGTCTGCAAGTAGCAGCCTGTTTGTCCTTTGGAAAAAAAATCATACAGTCTGCCTGCAAAAATTTCCTCTTCTGAAGAATAATAAGACATGAGTTAGTTTGTCTTTTTTAAACTACTAGGTAAAATAGAATTAATTTCACCATGTAAAGAGCTTACAAGTTTAAGTTTCCATTTCATTCTAATACCTAACAACAATTGAAAAACTGAACAAACTGAAAGATTAATATTTCTTTGAGCCATCAGAAAAGGTAAGTCACATGGAAAACTAATATCCTCAAAATTGGAAAGACTGGTAGGTTTACAACTTGCTGGAGCAGAGACCCCCAAACAGAAGTCTCCATAGGAAGCAATGCCAAGGTAGGAAAATCTGAACTGTAATTAGCAAATTGCTGAAGGCTCCACGCAAATAACTCCGAATGGTAAAATCTCCAATGGTACCTGGTCATAGAGGGACCTTGGTACTTCTGTGAGTTTAACCTACCAAAACTATCAGATCCTCTCAATAAATAGCTGAGAAAATTTCCCCCATGTTTGCAGCAGGAAGAGCAAAAAAATGTATTTTGTTCTTAACGAAGCCTGGCTTCAGGAGAAATTCTTCAAGCAGAGCCTACTGAGCTGGGAAAGGGAAGTTTTCCACTCTAGCCAGCTCCAGCCTTCCTGGGGAGAAGGGAAACAAAGACCTAGCTCTGTCCCCAAGCCCCTGTGGCCTTGCACTTGGGTAAGGAAAATACACTCCTGCAGCATACTACATGGGAGAAGATGAGAGCACTGGAGAAGTTCAAGTTCCAGAGACAAGGGCTCACCAAAGATTGGGACCTAATCAAGGACTACAGAAAGTAGTTCCCCGCCCCCTTCCCCTCACCCTCTGACAGCCACCGCGCTTGACTAAAGGACTATTTACTATAGTTCTTTTCACCCAGCAGCTCTTGTCTGCCTTTCAATAAATAATTGCAAGATATATTAAAGAGTAAAAAGTACAGCTTGAAGAGATCAATAAGCATCTAAACCAGTATTAGATATGGTAAGACTATTGGAGTTATCAGACCAAGAATTTTTGAAAATTAATATTAGCATGCTAGGGTTTTTTTATTTTCTTGTTGTTCTGTTGTATCAGGGATTGAACCCAGAGGCAGTTAACAAAGGATCCTCTCCCCCACCCTTTCAAAAAAATTTTTTTTTTATTTGAGACAGGGTCTCACTAAATCTCTGAGTCTGGTTTCAAACTTGTAATCCTCCAGTCTTAGCTTCCTGAGACAGTGAGATTACAGGCATGCACCACTGTGCTGGCTCATGCTGAGGGTTTTAATAGAAAAATGTAGATAATATGCAAGAACAGATAAGTAATATAAGAAGAAAAGCAGAAATTCTAAGAAATAATAAAAATAAAAGGAGAAAAATAAGAAATGTTCTAACGTGAAAGATACCTTTGATAGGCTCTGTAGTGAACTGAACATATCTGAAATAAAAATCCTTATGCTTGAAATCCAATAATAGAAACTTCTAAAACAGAAAAGCAAAGAGGAAAAAATACTGTGAAAACCAAATCAGAATACTGGAGAATAGGTATAAATGCACTAAAATATAAGAAAACGAAGAAAGAAAACGAGACAAGAAGTGAAACAATATTTGAAATATTAAAGATTAAAGATTGAGAATTCTCCCTAAATTAGTGCCAGGCATAATACCACAGAAGCTATAAGCTCAAGAAGGAAAAAGCACAAGAAAAAAATAAGGCCACACCTGCAAGCATCATATTCAAACATCAGGAAACCAAAATAAAGAAAAAGTTCTTGGAGGAAGTCAGAGGGAAAAAAGATCTTATCTATGAAGAAGCACAGGTAAGAACTATATCAGGCATATCAGAAACTATGTAGGCTAGAAGACAGTGTAGTAAAATATTTTAGATTCTAGGACTGTAAATAGGCACTGAACTAGAATTCTGTAATCTTTAAAACTATGCCTCAAATATGAAGTAGAAATAGGCTTTCAGAATGAGCATTGAGGGAATTTGTTGTCAGTAGACATGGTTTGCAAGAAATGTTAAAAGAAGTAAAAAGTGAAAATAAAATAAAAAACTTTTTTCTCATTCTCAGTTGAGCTATTTAAAAATAGTTTGTTCAAAATAATAATAGTAAAAAATTTATTTGCTTCTCTATGCTTATGTATGTAGATATTATTATATATGCTTATACATAAGTGGAATGAGTAATAGAATTAGAAATATCTTATTATTTTAAAATATCTTTGCATGTCATGACTATGTATGTTGAAAATCTAAAAGAATGACCACAACAGAAAACCTGAAACTAAGTGATTATAGCAAGATTAAAGATCACTTTCATACATACCAGCAATGAATAACTGGAATTTGAAATTAAAAACACATTCCCATTTACATTAGAAGCCCCAAAGCAGAAGTATTTAGATATAAATCTAGCAAAATATATGCAAGATCTATTTGGAGAAAAGTACAAAATTGATGAAAGATATCATAGTACTTAATGAATGGAAAGAAAGACTCAATATTATTAAGAGGTCAGTTCTTCCCAATAAGATTTATATATTCAACTCAGTCCTAGTAAAAATACCAGAAAGTATGAGTATCAACAAACAGATTCTAATATGTATCTAAAGAGATAATAGACTCTGATTAGCCAATACACTATTGAAGAAGAAAGTTAGAGGACAGACACTAACCAAGGATTACATCTGTGTAGGGCTGGTGTACATGGGAAATCTGTACTTTTTGCTCACTTTTGTTATGAAACTAAAATTGCTTTAAAAATAAAGATTATTATTTTGAAAAAATACGTCAAAGTTCAGAGCACACAATAAATACAATTATTGGGTCTAGAAATGTATTTCAGGTGTGTGTGTTCATGTGTGCATGCTGATGTGTGTGTATTTCTATGAATTCATTGGGTCAGAATGAGGGCGAATTTCTTATTGTGGTTCAGGGTCAAAGCCACTTTCCAACTCCATTTTCCACGGATTCTACTGTAACATCATTGGTTTTCAAGTAAAATAAGCTTCCTTAAGACTCTGCCATTTCCATCTATATTTATTATTAAAGTCATTGTTGCTCTTTTCATACTAAACTCCACAAATCAAGTTTACAAGACAGTCAGATTTTAATTTTCAGTTATGTACATATATACACACCCATATACATACATGTATTGGTAAATATACATATATATAAATATATATATTTTAGTCTTACTACTATCAGCATATTAATAGGTTTTAATAGAATCCAATTTCACATTATTTTCAACCTTCTTAGTGTCAATATGATCTTATAGATCAGATTTAAACTTACTTTTTACTTTAAGCACTGTTATTACTTTAATGGTTGAATTGCATCCTAGTATCATGTATTTATAGGATATATAACTATAATACAATGATATAATAAATATATTTAATATAAAAATAAAGTAAAACAATAAAATGGTATCATTTTGAATTCAATTATTTTCATACTTATTTTATTAGCTTATAATATTTCCTTAAGATTCTGGCTACATTATCCATTTCCTGGCTCTTTCTCATTCTAAACTTCTCTCCCATTCCTACTCAAAACTGCTTCACAATTCTATGTTTTTAGGGATCACCATATTATAGCATACTTTCTTTAACCACAAATTAATTATAGTAGTATTTTGCACCTGAATATAGATCCATGTAAATACGTTATGCTATAAATGTAAGATTGTGAAAATTAAACTTTGTTATTATTGCTACATTTAAAGAATGACCAGCAAGAGCTCTAGGATACTTGGTTTCAATGTTTTAAATGTTCCTTTCAGTGAAATAGTTTCTTGAAAGAAGAAATAGGTCTTGGGAAAGAAAAGTGATCTAAAGAGCTAAACAGTCATCACTAGCTGGGATCAGCAAAATAAAATGCCCTCCCCCTCCCTACACACACATGTTCAAGCTGAGATAAACATGCATATACTTCAATTACAAGCAAAACTTTCCTGAGAGACAAGTGGCAGGGAGCATTGAAGCTGAAAGCAATGTGACAACCAGTGGCACACAATGGTGAGAAACAACTCAACCCTGTAATTAATTTCTATCATTAAAGTCCCATCAATATCACTTAGCTGGGTGACTTTGACAGGATTGGAATATTACCTAGAGACAGATTTTCTGTTTCAAAGGTTATAGCACTGTTTGCCTATGTACTTTAGAATAAATTATAAGACAGTAAAAAATATGGAAGCTGTTCTGTATAATGTGAGAGTAGGTTGCCAGGGCACAGATGTATTTGCCTGACACGGTCTGTGGTGAATATAAAGCGCTGCATATTGTTCCTCCTCTAAATGAAAATAAAAAGGCTCAGAACTCAAAATTGGACTTAGAAAACAATGTAGATTTAGGATCAATTTATATGAAAATCCTAGGACTTCCTATTTACTGTTTGTAATGGCTAATATCAATAAAGTAGTACACACAATGTCTTCAAACTGAGGCCATTGTTAAAGAAAACAGAAGGAGGAGAAACGGGGTTTGATTTCTGATCTAAGAAGTGCATAAGAAGATACTTGATTAAATGGATAATGAATGGACAAAGTGGGAAGAAAAAAAAACCTCTTTGAGTTATACCAGAATGGCTTAAAGAAAGCAAAACTGCTTGTAGAATAATGGATGTCATGAAAGTAGTTATATAAAAAGCTTTTAAAATTTCCCTTAGGCTCACAATGTAGATTCCTTCATCCTAGCCAAACTCTGGAAAGTGATTTATTTGAAAGACTACGCTGAATTCCCCCAACTGACAAATACCACTCACATAATCCTCCCTGTCTGAGGTATATGATAGCATGAGGTTTATTACATCTTTAAAATATAAATACATCATTTAAAATAACTTCTAATCCACAGTTTAGGTACCCATCTCACTCCCTTTCTCCTTTTGACAATCAGGGTAGATGCCAAGTAATAAAATGAGAATAATTGCACACTATTTTATGAGATATGGAGGGTTCTGTGTTTAGAAGTATTTTCAATTTGAACTTAAATTAATATATGAAGTACATCAAATTTTTAAATCGTTTCTTTAGATTGAATCAATTTAAATAACAAAGTGACTCCTTGTTGAATATTTCTGACTTTCCAGTTTTAAATGTACATCTTAACAAAAATAACTTAGAGTAGAAAGCAATGTGCTGAGATTTCTTCAGCATTTAAAAAATTGTAAAATATTTAAAAGGTGACAAGGTAGGTTACTTGTAGTGAAAAGATTCATATTAACCTTGCCCAGAGACAACATCTTCATTATATATCTCTCAGTTCTCAAAGATTTTTTAAATTATCTGTTTGTGAAACTCAATATCAGTTGAGGGTAAGTTGATAGAATTCAAATATCTTACTCTGTAGATAAAGTTCAAAGCTCAGATTCTACAGTTTATACACTAGAAGTGCTAACACTGATTGCTAATTCATTCAGCAAATATTTTTAAATGTCTAAGATAAACACCGATATTGTGTCATTAAATTTGGAGGGCACTAAAAATTCAATAATACATAAGTTCTATGATCCTTCAAAGAGGAAACTGACACTGAAAACATGTGTAAATAACTTTTAAAAGGGGAATGCAGTGAGAGAAACATGCAGGATTCTGTAAAGGAAGTTCGTCAGAGAGAACAAGATTTAAGTGGAAGAGTGAAGGAGATTCCCCTAAGAAGTGATGTTCAGGCTGAAACCTCAGGGATGAAGAAGGTAGGGAAGACTGGGAAAAGGGCTTGTCATAGCGGGTGAGTATCTCACACACACTCCCGAGTCCATAGATATATTATACTGTTTTAAGAATTCAAAAAAAGAGGCTGAAGTCGTCATAGTATTTTCTGTGAAGTCATAATGACAAGTTGATCTTATTCTAAATGCAGTAGAAGTCATGGCAACATTTTGAGAAATTTTATAGTTCATAACACTAAATAAGATAGTTTTCATAGGAAATGGTTGCTCAAACTAATACCAGTAAACTAATGGACACATAATTGAGGGACAAATCCAAATAAGAAACTAACGTAAAAATAGAGGAAGTTGTGCTGGTAAAACTTAAATAGCATTATGTTTTTCATTGAAAATATATATGATACTAACTAAATAGATTGATTCAAATATACTCTAAGATCAGGGTAGCTTTTCTATCACCATCCCACAATATACCATCCTTCATTGTTGTTATGATTTGGATAGGTGGATACGTGTCCCTTAAAAACTCTTGTATGAGACAGTTCAAGAATTTTCAGAGGTGAAAATTTTCAGAGGTGGATTATCAAAGCTTTAACCTTATTGCTGGATTAATCCACTAATATGGATGTTAACTATAATCAGGTAGGTGTGGATTGAGGGGACAGGTGAGGTGTGCCATTGGGTTTTTATTTTGTTCCTGGGGAGTAGAGTGCTCTATCTCTCTA